>JAQIWT010000482.1:0-19430 GCA_034696485.1 Isohypsibius dastychi
CGAGATGGACAGTCATTTCAAAGCGATGCAGCCGGAAGTTATGAAGGACATTGCCATAACTCGCCGTTATCGCGATTTGAGCATGTACATTGCGAGTTTTTACTTGATGGATGACAAAGTGTTTTCAAATTTCAAGAAATTGGAGGACTTGCGCTTTACCCTCAATCCAATTCTGTCGTCGTTCGATTATACGCTGGAAGAGAACGACACTATCATCCATTTCCAGTCCAGCTTGCTCGCATACTTTGAGAACCAACTGGGTATAATTTTCGTTCATACGCTGGAGGTGGCAAAACGGCGGGGTAACAAGGTAATTGAATATCCCAGAGCCTGACCGGTTGGGATTTTCAAATGAACATTTGAAAATGAATGATAAATCTGTACTCTAGAGTATTTTGATTCAATTGCATATTGCTTGCAGTTCAAATTTTCCATTGATATATTACGTTCACGCCTTGCGTGTTTTTTTCTCCTACGGAAGGGGTTAATCTGATTTCCTTATCAATCTCCTATTGTTTCAAACAGTCATGTTTGTTGTTTTTTCCCTGTAGCGAAAGGTGGAAATTAAAGGGGATTCCGACATGGAAAGTGGTGAGGAGAACGCAGATGATCCTGACGAGGACGATGATAAAGACAGCATCCGGGAGAATTCGGACACTAACTCCGAAGATGGACAAGTATCGGCAGCCGAAGAAGATCCCGTCGACACGCCCACGATCCAACCGGAGAATCCGCAAAGACACGGCGACGATCATGAAAAGATGCAGGAGGATGACGATGATCATGACGGGCGAAATATCATTGACGAGAGAAAGTCCGAGGAAGGTGTCGAAATGTCGGATGATGGGGATGCTATGCGTGGCTCTGGAACATGGCAGGTATCGTTTATAAGCCAGCTCATTTGTCCTGATCAAATCAACAGATTGCTTATCTCCTTTTTTAGAATATCTCTCAAATTGATAAACGCGTTTGTAAACCGACGAAGAAAAAGGTGGATTTCGACTGTTTTTTTTCGTGGATTTTCATCGAATGATTAGTTTGTTTATTTAACAGGCTCGTGCTGGTGATGATGTATCTCTGGACTCGATGCAGTTTCGGCATACTGTGAGGGGGAAGAAGTAGGGGGGGGGGGGGGGGGAGGGGGGGTTTGACACGTATCGTGCTGTCGCCCCAGTGAGATAATGACATATAATACGGATGGGGGTTGAATTTAAGAATAGGTCTTAAAATCCTATTCCATCATTGATTCAAACACGTTCTTAAAAATGACGAAATATCAACGGTGTTATTTTGTCATGGATGTCAAGTAAACTATCTAGTCACTACAATGTTCATCGATAATCAACGGATATGGGCAATTATCGTTGACCGTAAATTAATTTTAGAGACAACAATCGAACTAAAAATCAAATATTTCAGAAGGTATGTATGAGTTTGACTTGGAATTGACCAAGAGTAAGGGGTATGTTTTGGTAGAGGATGGGAACAAAGAGGGGAGGGTCGGGGGGGGGGGGGGTTACCTTTTCGATCATGTCGTGTTCTTTCTTGCTCCGAAATTTGAGTCAGGTAAATTGGCGTTTCGGAAGAAAAAGTGATTTCTGGTCGAACGAAGGTAGTTTGAAACTCTCTGGAAGGAATCTCACGAACGACGGGAATTTGTTTCGAGACGGATCGGCATAGCAACTGATTCAATTCACGTTGATTAGGTAGGAGCTCTTTGTTTTGTTTTGCTTGGTGATTGCCATTTTGGTTGTCGTGGTTCCGTATGAGATCGGCTTTCTCATTCGATAGAACAAAAATGGCCATTCCATTGGCGTACTACATCGACGGAGGCGGAAAAAGTCGTATCAAAGAAGACTTCAGCCCTGAAGATATCCGTTTGTTTTCACAGACATCGGACCAGGTTGCTATGAACGTCGGACGTGCTTACACACTGACGAGAAAGTTGGCAACTTCCACAGAACAGGTATGTTAGTGCACTGCTTTTCAATTTATTTTTCCTTCGAATTCGTTGAGAGACAGACTTGTTATTTTGCCATTCCTCTCTCCGACAGACCATGTGTGCACTGAGTCGTATTAAGGGACTGGATTTTGCTGATTTGGACGGGAATCTATTCGTCGTTCTAGTTGTTGACTTGACGGAATTTAGCGGATGGGTGACTTGTGCCCTAGTGTCTGGAATGCCAGGGGATGCGATTGTCATTGGTTGGTGGAAGAAAAACGGTCTTTTCGTCTCCGGTTCCGATTCTTCGAAACCAACGCCAAAGTTTGCATTTTCCGGAATACGCATCCAGCTTAACATGCTCGGTGTGTTTGGAGAATACCAAACATGTTCAACCCGGGGACAGGTGTTGCTCTCTCAAGGCGGTCCGGATTATATTTACCGAGACCATGAATTCAGTTGGACGAGATTCGGTATCATCAGGATGCGCGGGTTAATTGAGCAATTGTTTGGCATCACCTTCGACCAGGTACGTTTTTTTATTTTCGTCTATCAGATATAGTGAGCGCAATTTTTTGACATTGCCAATGGTTTAGCTTTTGTATATTTGTAGCCGGAAGTGATGTTTGAATCTGTTCCGAGGGCATGTTTGACTCCTGTACATGTCCCAAATACACCAACAACGTCGCTTTCTCGTTTCTTGTTGATTCGCGTCGCCAAGGACATGTCCCCACATCCCAGCCTCGCCAACCACGCCGAAATGGTATGTTAGAAGTTTTGTTGCATTCCTATGAGAACATAAAATCGAAAAATGCCCATCGTAGACGCTCATGCTCCCAATTCCCGTTATGCTGAGGAATTTCGGTGTACAGAACAAATCGACTGGAGGCGCAATAGCCTCACGTGGTGTAAATAAAGGACGGAGCACACAGCACATTGTTATTTATTCATGTTGATGTTCAATTTTTTTCTTCAGATTCCCAGCTCATCAGTAAGCATGCATCCCAGTCACGTCTCAAGTCAGAGGGATGACTGTGAATCCGTGGAAACAAACTCAACTTCAGCTCAAACCGAGGATATTCCGGTGAAGCATCATTAAACCTACATGATACTTTACGATTTATAAGTAGTCCTTCCTCTCGCCCACAGCTTCTTCAGGTTGGCCAGGTTTCTTGCGCTTCACCTGTCGCACGAAACACCTTGCCAAATTTGCCGCTGGAACAACCGGCGCAAGGTATTCTGCAATTTATTAACAGTTGGCTGCAGAGTGCTGTTACCCAGTGGTGTTGTTTTACTGCGACAGGCTCAGAAGGCGGAAGTTCCACTTTACCAAGTGATCAGAGTGGAGGGACGCCAGTCATAGGTATTGTACTTTGCAGAAAAGACTGGCCAGATTATGTAATCAGTATGTTTTTCTTTTGTACAGCTGTTGGATCTAATTCGGCGGTGAACAAATTGACAGTGTCTGGAGCCGGAAGTGAAATTATGAACAAGGATGCTCCGTGCAACGCCACGGTAAATTTTCTTTATTGCGTGAATTGCTAGCATTTTTACTGCAAATGGTGTATTATTCACGAAAGGCCGACGCCGCTTCCACAGCCGCAGATGGAGAAAAATCGACTACTTCCGATGCACAAGGTGGGAATACAGTTTTGCCTTGTTTTCAATCACCAACTCCACCGCCTGGTATGTGTGTTTATGGCCAATAGCGGTATTCAAATGAAAAACTATTTTGTTTTTCTGCAGCCGGTCCCACTGGTTTTGGAACGGAAAGTGCGGCTATTGTCCCAACAAATGCACCAAATGCCACGGGTAGCACATCGAATGGCATTTCGGTAATAAATAGCTAGTCGCTGGGTGTCCATGAATTTGTGTATTGTAATGAAAAAAAATGTTGATTATAGAATGGCGACATCGCATCAGGCGATGGCGCAGGAGTTCAGTCGACCCTCAACATGAACCTCTTCACATCCAATGATACACCTGTTGTTACTCCTCAAGGTGCACTATACTAAGATTGCGAAAAAAAGGAAGTTATGCAAATTCAGACTGATTCTGAAATGGCGTTCATATTTTGTAGGGTCCCCGTCGGGTGGTGTGCCAGCTGATCTCGCTGTTGAAACTCATTCAGTCACTGATCCAACAAACTTTGCGATGGTAACTAGCGTACCAATTTAGCAGTGTGACGGAGTTTGTACTCCAATTGATCCGTGTTTATCAATGAAGGCTGTCGCTGCTGATGCAGCAGCTGCGACTGGCAACGATTCGGCCATTTCTGGTGTGCCGGAGGGGAACCCTCATTTGTCCACTATTCAACGGGAAGCTTCACCGCCTGGTATACTTTCACGGCTATCAGCAGTGCATTGATAGAAAATCAAATTTATTTTTTTGTAGCCAGTGTTAATGGCTCTGGAACAGGGAATTCGGCAATTGCCCCATCAAATGCCACGGGAAACACATTGAACGGCATTCTGGTAAAAAATAGCTAGTGGTTGGGTGTCCATGATTTTGCATACTGTACTGAGACAATTTTTGATTACAGAGTCGCGACATCGCGTCAGGTGATGGTGCAGAATCTCAGTCGACTCTCGACGTGAACTCCACGAGTGATCTTTCCGTTGTTGGATCTCAAGGTGCGGTATACTTGGAATTGTGCAAAAAAGAAATTATATAATTTCAGACTGGTTCTTAAATTTCATAACATTTTGTAGCGTCCTCATTGGGTGGTGTACCGGCTTTACCGTTCGTTAAAAACCCGTCACCCACTGATTCTTCCAGCGTTGCGGCGGTAAATATCATGCCACCCTAGCATTGTGGGTGTTGTACTGCAATTGATCCAGTTTCGCATTGAAGGCTGCTGCTGTTGCCGGGAGAAAAGAACTGAACGCTATCGGTGCCAAGAACCAGACATCAGGTCGGCCTACTTCTCAACCGGCGTCTTCGGGTATAATGTCACCGCAAGTAGCTGGGAATTGATTGAAAACAGTTCGTGTCCCTACAGGCGCGTCTAGTTCACGAACAAGGCTGGAGACAGGGCCTGCACCAAATCCCAGGACCTCAACCGAAAACATGTCGGCAACCAGTGATGCGGTATGGATGGACTAGTTGCTGAATTTCCATCACTTTGTGCAATGATGACCTTCTCGTTCGCAGAATACTGTTGCCCATACTGGTGTCACTGGCAAACGGCATGTGTCATCTACTTCCGGCGCAAACTTGTCAAAACCAGCTGCACCGCCGGTTCATTCATCGCCATGTATGTTCAACATGAGTTTGCATATCAATTTCTCTCAATCCAAACACTAATCCAATTTTCTATAGGTTTGGTAACCGAGCAGAATTCCGCAATGCCGCTGGATATACACAAGCGCAAAAATCCATCTGGTCAGGATGTTGCGGCAAAGAAATTGAAGCTAGATATGAAGCAATCGATGCATTTATCGGCTTCATCAGCTGCATGCAAACCTGTAGGTGGTCTCACATGGTTTTTTTCACATGATGTGAACCATTGATATGTTTTCTTTCTTCCTTTTCGACAAAGTCGACTTCGTCGGCTGCCAATTCTACAAAAGGCATGCATACTACCGCGGCAAAGGTACAGAGTACATCTCAATTGAATGACATAATTACGGTTGGTTGGAAATCTATAGCTGAAAAGATGAAATGTAATTTAACAAAATGTTCAAATTAGAATAACAATGCTTTGTACAAGGCCTACGATGCGAAGAAAGCAGGAAGGGTGACTCCACCGAACAAACCAATTGCAAAACCCTCGTCCAAACAAGCGGCAGTGCGTCCTTCATCGCAAGAACAGCACATGCGTTCTTTTTCCGATCACGCGGAACAAATGCGACAGGTGAGTGTGTGTGTGTGTGTGTTCGTTCCATTCTATTCGAATGATGTGCTAGTAACGGACATTTATTCCACCTTGGTAGCTGGCTGCGAGTTTCCGAATTGAAGAGTAGTGAAAGAATCGGCTAAAGAGATTGTCGCGCTGGTATGGTCGAAATTATTGCACTTCTGTTCCTTTGGATCATCGCTTCTCTGTGCACAGTGCCAGGCATTCTCTTTTGTTTTACTTGCACTTGTTGTGAAGGTTTATCTCGTTTCTTTTGTTTTCCTTTATTTTTTATATTCATGCCGAAGAATACGTCATGCGCTCAAGCGTGGTTGATAAACTCCTTAAATGTGTCACGAGGAATCGTCATTTAGGTTGAAAATTGTTTCATTTTTTTTCCTATGAACACGATGTTCGATTTATCGACCCATAAATTTGGTGAGGATCAAGGGAATCCTTAACCTTTTTACATGGCTACTTGATATCTATAATAAAATTTAAAAATTTATTTCAGACACGGTCTGAAGTAAAATTTGATTGCGATTGTATAGCGCAAATCCCAATGAGCTGGGGGAACGGAGATCGGGGGAGGGGGGGGGGGTCCACACAATCATGCGCCAATGGTACTTTGCATTTTTGGAAATTTCGGAATTTTACCAAATTGAAACTGAAGCGAGGTCTCCGCCGAATCGTCTCTATTCCGTTTGATCATCAATAAAACCGATTATCGACATTCGTTAGGACAGTAGCGTATCGTCGCAGGTGTCGAGATGGCGACGGATGAGTCCACGGGTGAGAAAAAATATGACATTTTTCACATGTCATGGTTGTGTTTAATTTCTCTTGTTTTCATTTCAGAAGATCCAGTTGAATCGGTGGAAGAACTTTATTTGGACGCTCTGTATACTCCGTGTCATGAGGAGACTCTGCAGGACTACACAGACAGCTCGGCGGAAGTCTCTGCCGATGAAACTGTTCAAGGAGAGAGCCGAAATCGGAGGAAAAAAGCAAAGTCGCTCACGATCGCTTCAGCTTCTCCATCAGCTTATGCAGACGGTGGATTTACTGGTAGGCACAGACCTGAGCATATTTAAAAGGCTGCCGTTGTTGTGGTTTTTTTGTAAAATCTATGGTGGGTATGGGCAATTGACTTTTTGTGTTTATCCGCGTAGGTTCTCATGAGGCTGGTGATGGACAAATTACCGTTAAACGTAAACGAAGGAAGCAACCCGAAAAGCCAGGACTAACCGACTCTGGTATGTGTTTTTTGACATGGATTCTATGGTCCATTCATCCACGGATAATCTGTAATTATCCAACCACCGTTCGTATTCCTGTCCTTATTGCAGCTGCATCCACTTCGAGTGAAAAGGGAGCCAAACGTTTAAAGACCAACAGCGTTCGTAAACCGAATCCTCGGTCAAAAGAACGCGCTGGCTCTACAACTTCCAGTGTTGTTCTCTTGTCTCCTGACCCGGCGGACAAATCTATCGATCCAAGACGTGAGCAATATTTTGGGTCAATTTCTTGAATTGAAAAAGTGATATTTCTAACATTTTCGTGGGTTATAAATATTCTATGCATTATAGGGAGGGGCAGAGGTCGCCCACCAAAAAAGAATGAAGCACCCGCCCAACCGGAACAAATAAGACACTCTTCAAGAATTCAAGAGCTGGAAATGGCAGGCATTAGGTCAAATTATACTGACCCGTTTGCTACGCTCCTTCCCTCGTCAGACTCGGCATCAAATCTCTCAACCAGTGGTTCAAGCGTTAAACGTGAAGTCATAAAATCTCCGGTGCGTAATCATTCGAAGTCAGCAGTTCACAAAGGATCTTCGAACTCAGTGGAGAGAAAAGAGCAGATTGTCGCACCGCCGACCGGAAGTCCACATTCATCCGGAGTATCCCCACAACTCGAAGATCAAGCTGAATTAATTGCAGAATTACGTGCCAATATCACGGCACTAAATGCAAGACTCGCTAGCGCCGAAGTGAATGGTCGGATTAGGGATGGTAAGTTACTTGATATGGGATAATGAAATAATTGAGAACAAAAGGAAGCGGAACATTAATTAAAACCAACTCTGAATTTTCTCCGTTTCTAATATTCGTTCTTGTCGTTATTAAAATCTGCTGCATATGTTTTACGGAAATTTTGGAATAGAATAGCGGATTTCCACTCGCCATTATCGATGTGTAATTTCTCATATTGCTTCACAGAATTGGCTGAACAAACCCGACTAAACGGAGAATTACGCATCACAATAACCGACCTCACCGCGAGGCTCGCGATCGCCGAAGAAGATGTTCGCGTCAAAGATCGTAAGTTACTTGATATGAATTAATGAAATAATTGAAAATAAACTCATCGGGATATTATTTAAAATCATCGTCAAACTCTCTTTTTTTCTGATATTTGGTCATATACCGGTCAAATTGCGCCGACTATGGATTATGACATTTTCGGTGTAAAATAGCGGATTTCCAACCGACCACTATCGGTGTGTAATTTTCTGCACTTTTTCACAGAAAGACTGGAGCATTGTGCCACTTTGAGCGCTATCATTGTTAACCAACATGCTCGGTACATGGCAGCTCTAAACGACGCGGATATATGTATTCGAGAGCTTTTTCTCTCCCTTCTGGCTCGACGCTGGGTTCCACATCGCACTTTTGCCACAGAATATATCCATTTTGTGGAGACATACCGCGCTTTACCCGCCGAGATTCGTGCAGTTTTTCGACACTATGGTCTGGAAACCGCCGAAATGCGAGATGTCAACTCGTTATGATACCCTACGTTTTGGAAGGAGTATATGGGCCTGCGAATGTTGGACGATACCTACTAGACGGAGAACGTTTTCCAAATTTCAATGGTGTCCAACCGGAAGTGGTCCCGGCGCCGCAGGAGGAAATGCTCGATGATGGCTTCCCAGGTGATGCCAATGAGCCGTTTGAGGGCGTCGAGGTGGAGCAGTGAGCTATTTTTTTTGCGATCGTACTTTTGACGGCTATTTTTGTATTGTTTTCTTCTGCTATACGTTCCAAATCTTGTGGACATTCTTCTATAACTGTGTCTGATAGAGACATTAACGTTGACGGTAATTTTTGCTTCGATCTCTGGTTCAGTAATGATAATAGTATCCTTCCCTTTCACACTGTAACCTTGTAGTTTGTTAACTAAATAAAATTCGGAATCATATGTTGTTGTTTTTTACATGGAATTACTGGCTTCTCTTTGGTAGCAGCAGTTTGAACTTTATCTACAATTCGTCTGCACCACCTTAAATTATATAAAGAGGTCTTGAAAGTAAACACGATTTTGAAATAAGTCCTTTTCTATATTATTATTTTGTTGTTCATCTGGGAATCCCAAAGAAAGTGTTTTCGTATGAGATGAAGGTTCTCATAATGGGGAAATTGTCAAGCTTAGCCCCTAATTAGACACAGAGTGGTTTTTCAGGCACACCCCAAAGTCTTGCAAAAGTAACAATATTTTAAGACTATTTCTGATTTAGTTCTCAAAAGAGTGCAACTGTTTTTTATCAGATAATATCTTCATTCTCGCGCTTTGCTACTCGTATTTCCAAGACAGAGCCTCTTAGAATGATAAGATATCTAGATTTGTTTTTAACCAATTTCCTGAAAGAATGCATTTTTTCTTTTCAGACAGCACCTTAAACCATGTGCTTCAAATGTTTAAGACTGAGTTTTGAAAATGAGCAATCAGAATAATACAATTTCTCAGAAATATATCGACGGTTTTCAAAAATTTTCTTAATCAGGCGTGTTTATACTCATACGTTTGAGACTGAGTCTTAAAAAAGTGTAAATATATAATGAGTTTTCTTTATTCAGTTCTAATGCAATCGAGTCTGCAAATATCTTAAATATGTTCATAATGGGAGCGCTCATACCCATGACGGCACCCGCGATTGTTTGAAAATCATCATTGTATTGATCTGACGTGTTCGT
Organism: Isohypsibius dastychi; assembly: GCA_034696485.1. Taxonomy (NCBI): domain Eukaryota; kingdom Metazoa; phylum Tardigrada; class Eutardigrada; order Parachela; family Isohypsibiidae; genus Isohypsibius; species Isohypsibius dastychi. The sequence goes on from JAQIWT010000482.1 coordinate 9,758, forward strand.
CTGACGTGTAGTAGGTAGTTAAATCAGGTCAATCCTTGATATTCAGATTAGGGTCACGATTCCTCTACAGTGATCTTTGAGTGAACACATATAAAACGTCGGTATGTTTTCCTATGTTGTTGTAGTCGTTTCTAGTAACCCAAAATAGCTTTGATGGATTCTCAATTGTTCAGTTGGTATACAACAACAACAACAACAACAACAACAACAACAATTGGTGATACTTTGTGGTGACTTAAAGCAGATTAGCGAGCATCACAAAAAAAACGTCCAAAGATTCGGAATAATAAGAAAAAAAACCAGGTATACAGAGAAAAGTTGCGCTGCTTTAAAGTGGCATGAGATAATCTAATTTAAATGTCGTTGTCGCGGGAACATTCGTTGATTCGGCTCTGGCGGCAGCAGTAGCAGCAGCAGCACTGCCAACATCCAACGACGATTTGCGTTGCTTCTTTGCTACCTTTTCCGGCACTTGCGGTGGTGGTCGTTTCCGTACGGAGGGTTGCAAGGTGAACTGGACAGGTGGACGTGAATCTGTTCGAGTATTCTGGTCGTCATCTTTACCAGAGTCGTTCGAAAGTATCCGTGAAGGTGATATCTTATTGGCATTCTTCAGCGACATGACTTTTTGTACATTTTGATGTTGTATCGTGCTTGACGAACAATCAAAATAGCGATCCGTACCATCAGCCACTTCATCAGACAGTTGCATCTTGCGCAACGAATACTCCTGGATGATAGGTACGATACCCGGCAACATCCAATCCAATTTCGCTTCAGTGACCCCGTCAACAGCTAGCAAATCTGCTACATGAGTCGGCATACCGCGTACAATCGCATCAAGGGAAGCGGCACTTAGGAGATGATGATAACCACCGCAGACGTTTTTCTTTGCAGCAATCTCCCGTAATTTCACCGTGAGTGTCATCAGTAGTTCGTCTTGCAGTTTTTCAAGTGAACCCTTAGCACCAGCAACGACTTTCTTCGCCTTCCCAATTTCACTGTCAATGCAAACTTCCCGCCGTCCAGCTAACAAGTCTCCAGCCTTTGCTCCAATGACAATGTACGCACAAGCTGTGGCACCCATTTGTGACGTTATCGTCACATACTCCTCCTCTAAAATGCCTTCGATGATCAGTCGACGAGAAAGACTTTCCAAATCCTGCCGAGAATATTTCTGACCCAGATTATATATGTCCAACGCATTCAAATGACGCTCCCTGATGGCTTTGGTGTTTGCTCCCCTGAGAACGTCATGGAGCTGAAGAACAGTCATATTGTGCCGACGCCGGTCTCCTCTCCTACCGACATGGGTGGTCAAACAGCGGACAATCTTCTTGGCATCCTCGGTGACGTTGACTTTTCTGAACCTGTCCATGTTCTGGCAGTTGTCGCACATGGCTATCGGGTCGGCTCGACAAAGCGTGCGATTAAAGGTTTCCCCGAAATACGCCAACAGCATCATCCGCCGGCACTCTGACTTACTATCACAGGATTGAGTGACGAGCAAGAGATTGTCCAAGTGGACTTGCCGAGTTTCGAAAGTTCCATTCTCCGGTTTGGAAAGGAGGTTTCGCATGCGCCTGACGTCGGTGAAGCTGAAGAACAAAATGCATGCCGCTGGTTTGCCATCGCGAGCGGCTCTTCCGGTTTCTTGGTAGTATCCCTCAAACGATTTTGGAATAGAGTAATGGATGACAAATCTGACATCTGGGTTGTCAATGCCCATACCTAATAAAAGGAAGAATAAAGGATATTACCTCTGACAGAATTCCCGGTCGAATAATAGGGTAAAACCGAACAAATACTGTGACGACTCGTTACCGGATCAACAAACACTCACCGAAAGCAATAGTAGCGCAAACGACGTTAATCTCATCCTTCATCCAATTGCGTTGAGTTTCACTGCGAACAGCATCGTCCAGACCCGCATGGTAAGGAGCCGCTTTGATTCTCGCCTCCTGCAGCTTGTTCGCGACGTCCTCACAATCTTGTTTGGAAAAGCAATAAACAATTCCGGATTGATTTCGAAAGTCCTCGGTGATCATTCGACAGAGATCCGAAAAGGCCGTTTTATAAAATTTCTGCCGCATGTCATATTTCAAATTAGGTCGGTTGAAGCTTTGCATAAACCATTTTGGATTCCGCATAGTCAACTGAGTGAGAATGTCCAGTCTGACCCGTTGGTTGGCAGTTGCGGTCAGGGCCATCATTGGGACTTGAGGAAAGTCTTTCCTCAACTGGCAGAGTGCCTTATAGTCCAACCGGAAATCGTGACCCCACTGCGAAACCTAAATTGGCAATATTATTTGGTTTCATTCTCAAGTATTCGAGTATCATGGACACTTACGCAATGCGCTTCGTCAATAACAAATCGAGCGAGTCGGTTACGCTTGGCTAGTGAATGCAGTGTGTTCATCATTCTGGGGCCGGAAAAAATCCTCTCCGGAGTCACATACAACAACTTTAATTCCGAGTGTTCCGCTTGAAGTTCATTAAAAATCTCAGTCGTCTCGCTGGGTGATATATCGGATGTCAAGCCTCTTGCGTTCACATTTACCAATTGAAGATGCTGCACTTGATCCTGGATGAGGGAACGCAGTGGTGAGATGATCAACGTCACTCCCTCATTGACCATCACAGGAAGTTGATAACATAAACTTTTTCCACCTCCCGTCGGCATGAGGATAAAACAATCTTGTGACAACGCTGCATTGATAGCCTGGAACTGGTTCTTTCGAAATGCATTGAGGCCGAATGTTTTCTTGAATACGCGCAACATTTCCGGAACATGCTTATTGTTGGACTATTTCCAAATCTCCTGAGCTGATTGTCGTTCGGAACGCTTTGGAAGTTTGTCCGTCCTGGCAATGACTCTGTGAGCGACTGCGCTTTCATCGGGGGACGAACGAGATTTTGGTGTGGAACGACTGACAATGAAGACGTTTTCTGGTGGGCGGTCATGGACGAAGAGCGAACGATCGCAGATGGTGAGTTGACATATGAACGCGAATCAGCTATAATGACATGTATATTTCAGGACAGATAGCAATGAGGTTACAGTTTAGACCATATCTGCTTTATCAGGAGAATATGATTGGATGACGATTACTGAAATTTAGGTTTGCTCCGCTTTGCCAGTCGACAATTTTAGATATAAACCTGATACCAAAAGACAAACCAAAATTTTAAGGCATACATTTTTTATAAGAACGTAACGTTTATTCTTAACAATTATTTATTTTATTTTTGACATTGAACATTTATTTTCATAAGAACGAAACACAGCGATTCATCAAACGTGCTGTATAAGTCCGTGTGGTAATCGGATAAATTTGGAAAGGTCACTAGTGTATTATGATGAAGTCACACACTGGAATGGATACACTTACCGGTGGGATTTGGAGATGGGGTTGAGAAGAGTGTCGCTGGTGTGCGAGACTGCGGAATGTCCGCCACGGCGGACCAAAATTCATCATCATCTTGAGCATCAAATTGAGCTCCCATTTGGACTGGACGATTTGGAAGACACTTTTCTGGCGACTGCACTTTAACCGAAGAATGACTGGGATTTTGAGCTGACCAAGTCGGTGTTATTGACGATTTTGGATGTGACTGGATGAATGACATGGAGAATGTCGGAGAGGGTGTGGTGCTCTCAAAATTCCGCGATCCAGCTGAAATGACATGACATACTTAAGATTTAGTTTTGCAAAGATATCTATAGGAAGTACTTGCTACAAATCTAGCGAATATGAAGAGAAAGAAAGTTTGTCAACATTAAAAAATACAAATTTTGGTATTTCTGAATGAATCTCAAAAAATGACATATTTGATTGCAAGAAAATAACATAGAACAAACGGCGTTCTTATATTGTGGAATCGTCAAGAGGACCCCATAAACTCGCGCTATAAATAAATAACATTGAAAAGGTCACTAGTGTATTATGATAAAGTCACACACTGGAATGGATACACTTACCGGTGGGATTTGGAGATTGGGTTGAGAAGAGTGTCGCTGGTGTGCGAGACTGCAGAATGTCCGCCACGGCGGACCAAAATTCATCATCATCTTGAGCATCAAATTGAGCTCCCATTTGGACTGGACGATTTGGAATACACTTTTCTGGCGACTGCACTTTAACCGAGGAATGACTGGGATTTTGAGCTGGCCAAGTCGGTGTTACTGACGACTTTGGATGTGACTGGATGAATGACATGGAGAATGTCGGAGAGGGTGTGGTGCTCTCAAAATTTTCGCGATCCAGCTGAAATGACATAACATACTTAAGATTTAGTTTTGCAAAGATATCTGTAGGAAGTACTTGCTACATATCTAGCGAATATGAAGGGAAAGAAAGTTTGTCAACATTCAAAAATACAAATTTCGGTATTTCAGAATGAATCTCAAAAAAATGACAACATTTTGTTTCAATTCAGTAGCATAGAACAAAAAGCGCTCTTTTATTACCATATTATCAAGAAGACCCCATAAACTCGCGCCATAAATTAATAAATTTGGAAAGGTCACTAGTGTACCATGATAAAAGTCACACAATGGAACGGATACACATGTCGGCATGCTGATTTAGCCATCAAAAAATTACAGGGACATGAAATTTTGAGCGGTTAAGCTTAGTCTCTGGTGTTTTTATGCAATTTTCGCTCAATTTCAATGGCGAATCAAATAAACACAATGCTTTCGGAAAAGGGCCCTGGGAAAAGATCTCTGTAACATGGATATTCAAGAGACAGCAGAGATCATCTTAAGAAAACAACACTTTCCAAAGATGAATCTCGGGAGTATCTGTATTAAATTTGTATTGCCTACCGGAGGAATTTGTAGATGGAGTCGAGAAGAGTGTCGCTGGTGTTCGAGACTGCGGGACATTTGCCGTAACGTTCCATAAAACATCATCAGGTTCAATTTCATCATCCCATATATTCGGTATGGGTTTTTGAGGTGAAACACTTCCGGCTCCAAGTTTCGCAAGAGATGACGAAGAAACTGTGCTTCCACGTCGCTCTACAAAATAGAGCAAAAGTCTTTGTTATTCAGCATATAGGCTTTGGTCTGTCTCGTCGAATCTCACCTGAGGCCGTTGAGTTTACCGCGATTTTATCGCGGGAAGCAGCAGTAAGGGAAGAAAACCGTCCTAAAAAAACAATTAAGTCCCATAAGATGAAGGTAATTATCAAGTCTTCTGGCGATCAGGTGCACCAACCTGAATCGTTTGCCCCGTGAGAAGGTATGGAAAACGTCGAAGATTCACCACCATTCGAAGAGCTCGTAGATCCGAAGCTGATGTCGGAGATGTCCACATAAATGGACGACGTATCGTTGTGTTGACTTGCATTTGCGAATTTGTCCAATTGTTCCTGCAAGTATGCCGTGTGCTTTCGCAAATATTCCAACTCTTTTTCTCGTTCCAGACCCCGTTTGTCGAGTTTCTCATACATTTTAATATACACTTCCTCCATGTCCATCATCAAAACACAACAGAACACGAACGTCCTCTTTTCGATAAGTTTGGAAGACGATAAAATCGCTGAATTAATTGGTTTCGAAATCAACTCAACTCCATAAACCTCTTTGTCAATTCTTCTTCCCCCCCCCCCCTCCCTTCATCCTTAACATTGTCAGTTACAGCTTGAAAACGATCAACAAAATTTGGGACTTTTATCTTCAAGGTTCATTTGATATTGCCAACACTTTGTTCTAGATCATTTAGTTGCTCCCCACCAGACTTCTCTCTTCACTAATTTGGACTTTCGAAAACCGTTATTTTTTGCTACCAGCTGTATCGTTTCGACATGCATATCAATCGACTCGAATGATTCAGAGCAATTTATTCCTCTGCTTGAATTGTTATTCAGTAAGTCAATGTGCGATGCACCAAATCAAAGCCGCGGTATCTAATTCAATTTAATTTTCCATTGTTGTAGGTTATTATTTTTTTGTTGTTGCAGATTCATCACAGTTTGGATGGATGCTTTCGAGTTGCATGGCGGTGGTGAACAAGAGAAGGAATTCCGGGGAATTCTGGAAGAAATTGGATACAGTTTGCGGTTCAATGGATTCAGCCGCTCAGGTGAACATCATATCGGCGCGTCGAAAGACTAATGTGTTGTAACTATTTTATTTTTAGTGGACCCAGACATAGATAGTGATAACATGATGAAATTGGAACGACTATTCGCTTCGGGGGTATCTCAACGATTCGAAGATTCTCCAGAGTTATTGCAAAATGCTCTGTTGATGATTGCTGACCAACAGGTTTCTGCTTATTACGCGCCAAATGGTCGATCTCAATATATGGCAAGATTCTTCGTAAGCTATTCGGAATCTAAAAATGTGAGAAATTCTCTTTGTAGGTATTCAACAACACGGAATCGTTCAGAATTTGTTTACCACCGTTTGTGCTATGTACGTGCCAGTTTTTCATCGACAACGGTACGTCAAACACGAGTATCTATTACCCTAATTTCATCATTGTAGATTCACCCCTTTTTTCTCCAGTCTTGACCACTCCGCCCCATCGAGCTGTGCCATATTTGATGGTAAAATAGCAATGTATTGACTCACTAATTAATAACAAATTGTAATATGTTATTATAGTGTCAACACTTGCTAGCCATCAGACTTGCAATTGCCATGAAGAAGGTCAAAATGGTTCCAGTGACAGATGAACGGATCAATGATATCATTGCCGAGTCTTACCCGTTATTCTCAAATCGAAATTCATCTAGAAAACGATCCGGCTCCGAACTGACCAGTGATGATGATTATGAACAAGAAAATGGTCCGAAAGTTGTCCGGATGCTGGCGTGAGAAGTCAAAGAAATGACACGGTGGTCATCACTCATCAACCGCAAAGAATGTATATTGAAATGAATGCTCATGTGGGAATTTTTAGAAAGTACCTGATCCAGTTGACTCAAGCGAAATTTGGTTCAGTTTATCGTGACGGTATGAAATTGATCCTCTGTCCACTCCATCAGACTTCAAAGCAAATGTCTTTGTACCGACATTCTGTCTGTTTTTCCTTATTGTGGGTTTCTTTTTTCAGCACAGAGTCCATTAAAATCAAGAGATAAATACATTTATTCTACCGGCAAAATTGACATTCATTGAACATTTGGGTGGAATTACTTCCCGTTGCAAAATCGGATGAACAGTTATCTTTCGTTGCGGCGAATCGGCCAGCTCAAAGTTGCTTTTTCTGTCGGCGTGTACAATTGCCTAAATTTATAAAGAATATTCAATAAGAATGATTTAGTGGGGTAGAATTAGCTGTACTGCTGTGGAAAACTGTATGAGAGAGTGGACAATCTACTTCGTTGATAAACTCCTTGTTTTTATCGATGAACGACTTGAGAAGTCGGAAGAAAACCAGCAATCGGTCATGGCCGAGCAATATACAGTACAGCCCGAAAAAAACACAACAACTTGTTTTTACAGACTATTTTCCAGATGCAGTCTTGACACAATATACCTGATCCATGTTAATTCCTGGCTACTTGGAAAAAAACAGCAGAATGATCACCGCAAATGCGACTTTTGTATGTACACAGTAAAACAAAAAAATTGAAATCCAAATTGTTTGACAACGAATTCACATCCAGGCAGGCACTTCCGGTGGCGCCAGAATAACAGAAGCACCAGCTACGGCTTGAACCTGCGCAGCTGGTGGTTTGTGATCATAATTTAAAAGCCTCATCCCAATTAGAAACCTTAAACAAACGAAGAATTCATATCACTTTCAGTTGGAGAAACTTCACTTGCAATTCATCTCGAATTTGGTCGTGAAGTTCCTTGACATATCCGAAACTAGTAAGGATGCAAATCAAGGCGGTCATGCCAAACAGGAACGTTATATGACATAGCCCTTCAGTGATATGAGCAGGAAATGCCCGTGAAAGCTCATCTTCGGGTCCTCTGGTAAGCAGATTGAAGGCACGAGCAATGAAGAAGGGGATTGCGAGGTAGATCAAGAGCGGGGCGGTCGAAGGCCATACGAACACTCTCCAGATGAGTGTAAGATTCATATTTCGGAACCCGTTTGCGTACACCTAAAACAAGGAAATAGCAAATTTTGAAAGCGAGGTTTCCGGTTGGTAATAATACCTGTTCCAAAGCTCGTCTTAATCGCTTGTTTTCACCGACTGCCACCATGCAAAACATCAGGACAATCTTCTCAATCAATGCACCGAACACGAAACACTAAAGAAAAAGAATAATTAGAACTAGACGAAATTACAATGCTATTTGCTGAACTCACTCTATAAACTTGCAACATCCAAGTCTGATCGAAATATAGCGCGATCGGTTTCAGGAAGGTCACTTCAAAAGTCAGTCCGACGAGCAGAGGCAGCCACACTAGGACCATGAGAATAGCGATTGTTCCCTTCAAAACCACCATAGTCCAAACTCCAACTTGAATGTCGCGGAGTCGAGTCATGTTCCGCACACTCTTTCCAGCTAGTCTTCCTCCTTTGCAGATAACAGCCAGGGCGAATAATCCGGTGAACAAAGTGTAGATATCGTGTACTCGACGGGAACCAAACCAGAATCCCAAGACTAGTCTTCCAATGAGCACCGGAACTGTCAGAATGATTCCGCTGACAATGACCACAGTTACGCCAAGGAAGGTCAGCAGAAGCGCCAACTTGAGATGAAGGTTTGATGGACATGCATATGGTTGGGATGGACGATTCGGAACGTTCACCAGCATCATGTCCAACTGGTCATGTGCGATCCCCAAATTTCCGTCGTTGACTGCATTATTTTGAATGGGGTTCGCAACTGCAACCGGTGGTTGATCACCCAAGAGATAATTGCGAATGTCGAGTAGTTCTCCAACGAGTTCCGACCAACCCACTATCAGGCATTTGACCAACCTTCTCAGAGTGGTCTGCTGGAACAATGATGGCCCTACAAACAGATAAAGAAGCCATCAGGTACACCACCTCTTAGAAACAGACGCATAATAACCATTTTGTAAAAAGCTCATTCATTTTACCGGAAAAAAAGTGACTTTCGCTGCAAGTATGTTTTGATAGCAATTAAGCAGATTTACTCCACATGAGAAATGTCACGTACCAATATAATGAAAAACGACGAACTGGATGGTCAGTCCTCCAATTGGAGATTCTTCCAATAATTGCAGATTGTACGGAAAGACTCCTCTCAAGCTACAGCAGATTATCCTCGCAGGAATAAAAATGGTAACCGAAATCACCAGGATAAACAACATCATGACGAAAGTTAAGTTCCTCAGTGATTTTCCAGTCTGCCAAATGACCAATTCCTTGAACGGGTTAGTATCCTGATAACCCCTCACGAACCGAAGTAACCCAGGTCTCAGCGTTTCCACAGTCAGCAGGACGAACCAAACGAAGTAGGATATGAACAAAACTCCCAGAATCCAATGCAGAAATATGAACGTTCCAGGGGCCGCTACGAAATGCCGCAGCCGTTCGTGAACCGTCGCGTTGAAGAGGTCCATACAGGAAAAGTCGGCTAATCCGCCAAATAACGCTGGGAAGATGACTGCCTCCGTGAAAAATAATACTCCGGTTTTCGTACCAAGAAAAATCAATCCAAGGACGAATTTAATGATTGAGTTATTCAATCGTCGGAGATAAAATAACGAATGCATCCAATCGTAGC
>JAQIWT010000483.1:0-19394 GCA_034696485.1 Isohypsibius dastychi
GTATTTGTTAAAACCGTGACTGGTTTAAAAGGTCACTGCTTCCTAAACCAAGGAAGAGTTAATAAATCTTACTTACTTACTTACATAAACTGTATATGTAATTCAGCTGCCCTGTGCGGTTCGCGTTCACTGCCTCGCAGAATTGTCATCCGTATAAAATGAGAGCCATTTATGCAGTCAACGTTGACACATCACCCGGTCTTCCGCGATGGTTTTTCATCTATCTTCAGCTTTCCGGTCTATTTCCACGTAATCCAACTGATAGATTCATTCCGTGCTTCTGGAGCATCTTCATTCGTTACTTTTGGGTGATCCTGCTTTCACTCACTATTTTTTGTTATGCTGTGCTATTCCCTGTCAATATCGTATATGAAAATCAGGTTCGACTTCAGAAACTGGAGTTTTTTACCACGATAACAGTCGCATTTGAGTTTTTTCGTAATTTTCAAGCGTTGTGTCTCGGTACAATCATCACGATCTATCGTCATAAATTACTCAAACTTGCTTCGACCAAGATGACAATCGGTCAACAGCAGATCCTCAACAAATTTGGCGTCATTTGTGTTGTATACATTGTCCTGTCGATATTCACGGACATTCTCACCATGCTCTGGGCAACCAAACTTCAAATTAACTCGTGGCCCGAATCTAGCTGGTCCTATATGTCCTTCTACATATTTAGTGACATATCTGTTTATGGCTACTCAATTATTGATTCAATTGCTGCGGTTATCTGTGGGAATTATGCCATGGCAGTTCGTGCAATGGTATTGATTCTCATTCTGTTCATGGTGAGGGCACTAAAGGAGCTCCGTGTGAACCTGGAAAGAAACACAATGTCGCTGAATGAAGTGGTTCTCGCTTATCGGCGTATCCATGCGTTCTCCCAGGGATTCAACTCTGCGTTTCAGTACATTATTCTTGCAGATTGTGTGTTTGGTTTGTTGACTCTGATCGCTCTGCTTGCACTACTCTTGCGTATTCCGCTTGTTCAGGAGGATGGAGAATCGGCAGGGGAATTTTATACACGCCAGGTCAGCGACAGAACTATGACGATGCGGAGTTATGCCACAATGGGAGTGCAGCTAGGGAACTCTTGTTTACGGATGATTGCTTGTTTAAAACTGCGAAGAGAGGTAACAAATGATGTTTCTTTCTCTCGAATCAGTATTTACTCACGATGTGACACATGCGCTGGTTGTTCGAAAAACAATTTGTTCTCGTAGGTGATGAGCTTGAAAATGGCCATCTTGGATTTAAAGTCGAGTTCCCATGATCCACGTGAACGCGCGGAATATCTTACTTTCTTCAAAGAATGCTCCAACTATCAAATCGCAGTGTCAGCTGGAGGGCTGTTCTGTTTGGACAAAGAATATCTACTCACCGTGAGCCGTACTTGAGTGCCAACATGAATTTTTTTCAAACTGCCCTTTTCAAGGTATTGGGGACTATCCTGACATGTTTTTTGCTGATTGGGGACACCCGTGAGAAAAAGACAACCACTAGAAGTCTGGTCACCGTGGACACGTTCAAGCACCACATAGACCGGTTACTTCATATGATTGATAACTTTGTTGCTAGGGCTTTTTAAAGTTCCGTTTCTCCGATGTCAAATACTGACGTATAAGATGGCATAAAGGGACAACCACAGCTACTCATTGTTTAGTACACCAAATAATGTTTCTCGCGCCTGGCTTCAGATCAGAGGACAAGCCCTCTGGACGGCGAATGGAAAGTTTAAATTCGTTAACCACAATCATCTCGCCTCCGTTGAAAGAGGTTGTTTCTCGCTGGACGAGGACCCTCAAGGTCGAGCTAAAAACATGCTCCACCATTGGCTACGCGTAAAATTAACTGCATATAAAGCTACCATACCAACCAAAATCTGACTCGAGGAGCTTGCAGCACTACGTGACTGGCAGGGGGTCACGAAAGTTTTTGGGCAGAGCTGTATCACGCTGTGTACCGGCAAAGCATGGTTCGGCAAGAAACGTGATTTTTTTCGAAGAAGCCGCCGTTATGTTGTTTGGCAACTTAGTTTTCAGCGAGAAACATCATGAGCTTTTGGAGCTGTTTTGAATGCGTTGATCTCGAGTCGATTCATTAGAATCTGTCATCGAGGGGTAATACGGATGAACTTATACAAGTCTTCTTTGACCAGGAGGCCTCTTATCCATCCAGTACCAGATGATGCTTCATGGTTCCAACTGGGCAGGAGACGTGATTCCTTGCATCATGGAATGATGTCCTTAGCGGGCTAATTTCGTTTAACAGCTAGAAGTGGATCACGAAAAAGATTTTGAATGTTCCGTCATTTTCCCATTCCATGCTTCTGAATGCAGAAATGCTGCTTGGCCACTGGAAAAGGTCAATAGTTGGAAAAGGCTTTGTGCTTGGGAGGGAGCGTGCGCAAGGATGGGCGATTCGAGCTTGAGTTACTGTACTGTAGTCATATTGTACTCTGTAGACTCCAATCAGAGAGAAAAACGGTTTTGGAAAATTTTATTTTGAGTGGAGGGAATCGCTCAGGAAATCGTAACACTCCACAGATAGCAACCCCACCCCCCACCTTCATGGGACAAACATTTTGTATTTCGTGCTTTGAGTGCCGCTTATTCAACATTGCAAAAACCACGGGATTGATCTTTCGTAAATGGGACGGTATGGATTGCAGCTTACTGAGCCTTTCCCAGCTGATGATTTGATCGCGTTTTTCAATTGAAAGCAGATTCTTACAAAACAAGGGTCAATCTGCCGTAACACCGAGGGCACTCCATAGTGAGAAGGATGAAACTGTGACGAATGCTGAGTCGTCGGGCCTCTTCCTTGACCCATGGTGTCCCTTCGAAATTATCAGCCCAAAAAGCTATCACCCATCGGCTCTTCAATGTAACTCAAAATTTCTTGTCCATTCTTCCAGAGTTCGCAACGGAATCGTCGGCTTTTGATTGCTAATAGTTGTGTCATGTTATTTTTCTGTTTGTTTTTTTATTGGATGCTTCGGAACGGCGATTTGGAGAAAGGAAGAATTAGCAGCGGATGAATTCATGATGCGGGTTTCCTCGCTGATATGGATCACTGGAGCGACGCTGAATCACCAATCAATGTGGGCCAGATGAACAAATCGTTTCAAACTATTCCTGTAGCCAAAATTGAACATACTGTGATATTGTCAGTTACGGTCAGGTTGCTGAAGCCAACATAAAAAACGCTAAGTTAACGTAAACTGGCCCAAGAAGCCTTGCTAGCGAAGTGGTACAAGTCATCTCTCTTTTGTTGGAGTATCGGAATTTGTCTCCTGACTTGCTCGAACCTCTCAAGGTCTGCAACACAAGTGCTGTAATCAAACTGAACCACTACTGGTATCATACCAAAAAGATGTACCGATTTCCGCATGAACAATTTGCTCGTTTTCGTCGGCTTCTGAAATAACTTCCCCCCTGAAACGAGTGGTAATCCAATTATGCCATCTTGATTGAAGACCAATTCTGGATAGAAACTCACCAAGGGCTCACGATGGCACTATGGCCATATGCCACCCAACTAGCATTTTCATTGTGGGCGGTTGACACAGCAGCAATGAAGATCTGGCTGTCCAAGGCCCGAGCTTGTTGTAGCTGGAAAAAACATGACAAACCAGGTTTGCGTCGAAAAAGACCAGGTGATTGTATAGACTAACCAATATCCAATGAGGTGGTCCGGTAGCCATGTTGAAAGCTCCAGGGTAAATTACAAGCTGACATCCTGCAATCAAACGTTTTAATACTTGAATGCTTGTGATCTTGCGTCTGCTAGATCGTTTCTTACCCAGTTCAGCGTATCGTATGGCAATTTCCGGGAACCGTAGGTCATGGCATATCCCGATTCCAATTCTACAATTACCTACGGACAGATATTCATTTATTGAATCTATTCATATTTCACACTTCGAAAATTATTTAGAAATTCTGTTTTCAAAATGATGCAATGTTCCGCTTCACTGGCGAGATATCGTTCCGATTTTCCGCTGCGTCAAGGATGGCTTAAGCGGTTTCGTTTCCACTTAACTGCTTGAACTATTTTTCCAAAAGCATCTGGATTCAAGCGCTCCCTAGCAAAGTTGTCAACATGAACGATAGGCTCATGATTCTCACTATCGCGCTTGTTATCTTCTTCGGTGTCACTAATCAAAGGTCACTCATACGAACCGGTGTTAGGAAAAGATAACAGAGCTCAGATCACTGACCTGCATCAAAAACCAGCAGCTCATTCCCAGCAGCAATCGTGTCCGATTCCCTGAAAGTTTCCGTGTCAAATAAGTGGATTTTCCGAAAAATTCCAATCATTTCCCCGTCGGGATTGAAGACAGCGCATGTGTTGTAGATTTTTCCGTCTCGGATTTCTGGAATCGTTCCTGTGGTAAAACAAGCTTTAGATTACAAAACTTGAATCTATATTGTATTCCGTCGTTGACCTCCAACAATGAAGATTCCATGCTGTTTCGCAGCAGCAGCTAGAAGTGAGGTGGTTGGTCCAGGAATAGGTTCAGCGAAATCAAGAAGCCGTTCCGTGCCAAATGGTGAATTAAAAAACTCCTGTTTAACAACACTCTCAGAATTTCAATCACTCTGACAAAAAGGACCCAGTGGTGGTGCTTGTTGAACTACAATAAGCAACTTACGGGAAGCACGACCAAGTCAGGACGGTCTTTCTCTACGGCATCCTTTATCATCCGCAGAGCTTTGGCAATGTTCGTGTCCTTGTCAAATCCGACATCCATTTGAATCAACGAGAGCCTCAGTTTGGTCATTTCCAAAACAAGTTTAGAATTTCATCCAGTCCAGGTAGCAGATCTTGCAAACTTGCAAACCGAGATTTGCAAACTTCACATTCAGAAAGTGCTGTTGTGATTTTTTGCATCTGTTGGAGACGACCAAGAGGGTTGCCCAAGCTTCACCGCTTTGACCTACCTTTGCCATGCTATCTAATCAGCAGCTTGACTTATCTTTCACTTCAGTCCACAGATCACAAGTGACAATCTCAGCGGAACCAGTCGTCACTGTAAGACTGACCCAGAACTCTGAAACAGCGTGATACGGATAATCATTTTTCCTGGATAGTTTGAGTCAATCAAGTAATTTCTGAAGCACGGATCACAGTAACAGCGTAGTGTACCCTCGGACTTCATGGTCACTTCAAAGCAGACAGTTTACAGTTTCTTAGCACGGGCAAGCTCCATTTCAGTCATTTCTGGTGATCTGCCAAGAACCATGCGCAGCTGAAACCTCTCCACAGATGTGAACCAAGTCCAGTAGAAAAAGTGCAATGACAATTTTAGGAAAAGAAGGATGCTCGAAAACCGGCATCGACGCGAATCACTTCTCCTGCAATGCAAACTTCAGCATGGGAACTTCAACAAACCACTTGGTATTAGTGTCGTTTACCGTTGATCATAGGGTTATCCACGATCGTTTGCACAAAGTGTGCAATTTCGTCGGCGGTGATCCAGCGCTTCGGGTAGATGTTGTTGTTTTTTATGATCTTAAACAGTGCATCTTGACCATCTCCGCCATTCATCGGGGTATCCACGCCACCTTGAACCAGATCTTCTATTAAACTGTTAAACACTGATATTTTTGCCAAACCCGGGAGAGGGGGGGGGGGGGGGGGGGGGGTTCTCCAAGAAAACATGCCCCCCCCCCCCACAAGTTTTATGTGACAACTTATAGGTTAGAGTACCTGGCGCAATCGCAACCACTCGAATTCCATGACCGCCAAACTCTCTGGCCATCGACAAGGTCATCCCAGAAACCGCAGCTTTACTGGCAACATATGCCGTCATCAAGGCAGGACTATCAGCGGCAAGAACGCTGGTGAAGTTGATGATAACGCCACGTTCTCCGTCTTGACCAACAGGGACCTTGTTCGCCATGAGACCAACAGCCAAGCGGATGACATTGAATGTACCAGTCAAGTTCACCTACGACGATTGAGAGTGTGACTTTAGGTTATGGGCAAAGGTCATGCGATGCTTACCCAGATGATTCTGTTGAAATCGTGAAGGCTGTGCGGTTTGTCTCTCTCAAAATCATATAAGGGCTCTCGAAGATTGATTCCTGCGCTGTTGATCAGAATATCCAAACGGCCATATTTGGATTTTACAACGTCGATCAGATTCTGGACGTCTTTCTCGCTGATGACCTGGTGACATGAAAAGTACGATTTCCAGATAAGTATAAAGCCGGATTTTGTAACTTACATTCACAGGGACGAATGCGACTGATTCCCCGATTTCGCTAGCAACATTTTCTCCATCAGAAACTGGAAGATCTGCGATGAAGACATGCGCCCCGAATTTTGCAAATAATTCCACACATGCTTTCCCAATCCCCGCCGCGCCACCAGTCACGATCACCACCTTCCCCTGGGTTAATAATGAATAAGTATATACTGTACCTCCAAGAAGTTTTCACGTCATGCACATGCATGACATTCATTCAAGCGTACCTTGTAGACCCCCGAATCAGACATGATTTTTAGGAGGAACAAGTTCAGTCAAATGAAAAGTTGCACTTTGCAGTGGGGACAGTAATAACATTTTCAAAGTGCTCACTAGTCTACATTCAATCAAGAGTAACGCAGCGTTTTACTCGGGAAAGTCCGTAGTTCAGCTCAGAGAATGATAGCATCTCACCAAGTCGAGTTAAACACGGGTATACCACTCAAACAGCTCTTAAGCAATGTACGGAATTCCATCACCATTATTCATGCACATGATTCTTTCAGGAGTTCCGAATCAGCGGGTAGTCATTACTCGTAAAACTGTAGTACAGTAAAAGCATTACAAACTGGATTGCATCGAGGATATTTCGGCTGAGGAATGGTCCAGTGATCAGAATCAGATAAAAAGCATACCCTCTCGCCTTCTCACTTTAATTCACATCATATTTTGTAGCTTTGGGGCAACTACATCAACGAAGCCGTATTTGGCCCGTAAATTTAGTAATAAAGACGATCGGTGAAGCGAAATTTGTTCCTATTTAAGAATCTTGTACAATTTGTTTCTACCTAGAGCTCGATCAACAATTTTTCAGATAGAAACACAGATTTGGCTGAATGCTTCATTGAATCAGAGTACCGACGAATCTGTGAGCACGAAACTCTTCTGGTAACCATCGCTTTTTGTGATGTTAACAGAGCAGGAGAAAGACATTCGTTTTTAACGGATAAAATGAGTATCAGCTGATGTGGTGTTGCGAAATGAATGCTGTTCGATATCCTCCATCGATGCGAATGACTTCTCCTGTAAAATCCCACTCATAATCAATCCTTCGTAAAAATGAGGTCAAGCTAACCGTTGATCACTGGGTTATCCACAACTGATTGAACAAGATGAGCGATCTCCTCCGCAGTCGCATACCGCTTTGGAAAAGCATTAGAATCTCTGACAATTTTCAACAGAAACTCTTTTGCTGCAATTGTTCCCGACATCATCGGGGTATCAACGCCACCTTCGAACCAATTCACATAAGATTACTTACGGCATTACTTCTCACTTATTAGGGAGTCGGTGTTACCTGGGGCCAACGCAACCACTCGAATCCCCTGGCTGCCGAATTCTCTGGCCATCGATAAAGTCATCCCGGCAATTGCTGCTTTACTGGCGACGTATGCCGTCATGGTTGGCGGACTATCCAGTGCAGTCACACTGGAGAAATTGATGATGATTCCGCGGTCTCCGTCTGGGCCAACGGGAGTGTTCTTCGCCATCAGGCCAACAGCGAGACGGGTTATGTTGAACATTCCTGTCAAGTTAACCTATCACAGATCAAAATCAACGGCCAGTCATTTGGAACGTCTCAGAAGTTAGGAATAATGCTCACCGCGATAACTTTGTTGAACGTTTCTAAACTGTGCGGAACATCCTTCGCGAAATCGTAAACCGGGCCACGATGAGCTATTCCGGCGCTGTTGATTACAATATTCAGTCGATTGTATTTGTTTTTGATATGATCAACCAGATGCTCAACATCTCTTTCGCTGGTGACCTGCGTTTCAACATATTTGCAGTTTCGAAGACAACGCTGGCTTGACAAGCTTACATCGACTGGGATGAATTCCAAAGACCCATGTGTATTAGCGGCGACATCATTCCCATTGGATGATGGCAGATCTGCGATTACGATTGTAGCTCCAAGCTTTGCGAAGCGCTCTGCACACGCTTTTCCAATGCCAGATGCGCCACCAGTAATTAACACCACCTTTTCCTGAAAGGGGTGACAAAACATGAAGTGGCAGGAGAACTTTTGGTATTTGATACCTTGTAAGAAGTCTCTGGGAAAACAGAGTCCGGAGAAGCCATTTGATGTTTGAATTTGTTGAGAGAGCTGAGTAGATTCGAATGATAAGGGGGACTGCTTTGCTTGTAAAATGTGATGGCACAAACTAAGATAATATCCGTACTTGCAAGTGAATGTCGATATCAAGTTCATCGTCCCATTGAATGGCCGCATAGTCAACTTGTTTGGACGCGCTCGGCTTGCTCAGGTTCAACATTGATTGAATACGCACTAGCTTACTTATTTCGCTTTGAAAACTACTTCGAACAATTCTGGAAAAAACCACGTGTCGATTGCCAGTCATGAGATCGGTCTGACCCACTAACATGTTTGACCGTGTTCTTTTTTCAACGAGTAAACTAATGTCTGTTTACCAAAAACGGAAAAGCACCGCATGCAAATTGCTAGCCAAGGGCATGCTCTACCCTCATCGAGTCAGTTAAAAAGTGCATCAGTATACACCGGTGAAAAGCTATCAGCAAACATCGCAATTTCAACATTTTCAAAGTCCTGTGCTGCTGACGCACTAGCCCTACACAGAATCAAGTGAGCAATTCGATCGCGAAGACTCGGACCATTAATGTGTCGTGCAAATTTCCTTTGGAACTGAAGACTGCACTGCCCAGCTTGAAAAGCTTGACCAATTTTCCTTTCGAAGCACTTTCGAAAATATGATCCACACCATCACTCCAGGTCCTGTAAGAGCGGGGGAAGGGGGAGGGGGTACGTTGTTGAGATTTAAGCTTTTAATTATCGGTGGGCAGTAACAAAGAACATGCATTCGCAGTTCATCCTAGTTTCTTGACGAGCATTGCGTAGAATGGTTTGTGACGATCTCAATCATCAGTGGGAGACTGATTGGAACTTTGGTGCTCCGGTCCTGCATTTCGATCAGCAGTAACAAATAAGATGCAGCAGCTCCAACAACCTGTTTCAAAACCAACCTCAGTTCGTTGCTAACTCTGAATACCCATGTCTCACCGTGAACACGAACTGTTTCGTCACTACAACAGCGCCTAGGAACGTGATTCCCACTACCGACTTGGTGAGCTGATTGATGAAGAGGTGGAGCTGTTCGCAAATCGCCGAAAATAACGTTCAAGTACGAGAGTACGAGCTGCGTACTGGAAACTCACCGTGGCGCTGTTTCTGGGAATATTTGCCCACTCCTCATCCACTTTGACTCGCAGCAAAGTTTCAAGCGGTTCATGAGCCTACATGGCACTTGGAAAGTACCATCCCTTGTAAAACAAATTCTCTTGTACCTTTTGGTTGATTTGCATTCCCGCGCAGAAAATTGAGGCAATTACGAAAACCAGACAGATGACCCAGGTGACCAGTGCAAAGTCATGACCGTTGAGTCTACCGTCTTTCATCATGGTTATGAAGTTGAACAATTGAAGAATCAGAGTGGGACAGCAGGTGATCAGCTGAATAAAGACGAATTCCCGTGTCATTTTATCCGTAATTTTGACGATTTCGCACATTTCAATGTGCTGACGCCGCAGACTTTCCAAAACGGATATGGTGGTGTCTGCGTGAACCGAGGAAGTATCCTTATCCTGAAGAAGGAAAATTTGATGCACAACAACCAAAAACAAACCATCGTGTCTTACCCATAAATAGTTGTCTTTCTCCGCCTCAAATATTTTCTTGGATATGATTGTAAATTCTGATGTGATCCAAAAACTGAGATAGCACAACCAGGTTGGACTGAAGCAATTAATGGCCAGACAGCACATTCCACTGAGACAAAGGATGAAACGGGAGAAATAGTCGGAAAACGATCCCTCTTTCCCAGACAAATCTAAAAGCAGCACCCGTCTGTCGGGTAAATCAACCATGGTTCGAATCACAACAGCTATCATCATTAAGGTACATGCACTGACAAGAAGTCCTGAAAAATCCAAAGGTCAATCAAAATTTTGTTTAGTCACTCCCTAATGTTGGGGGGAATGGGCTAAGGGAATAATAACTTAATTGACGTTTATAAACTGACGCAATTTTACCGCTGAAGAGAACCATCCATTTGGTTTTCTGTGCAATTTTAGTGGATTCGTTGTTCCTCCATTTCTTGAAGTAAGATAGGCTGGCTTGCATGAGAATCGCATACCGGTTGGGCGACTCGCAATTGAGGAAGAAAATCACGGCATTGCAAAGCGCGCCGCCAATCCAGATGACCAGAATAGTTCGCATCACATGTACTTCTGGGGGAGAATTTGAACCTAAGAAATAGCCTGGAACGATTCCACAAAGAACGACGACACAGAATACCATGACGAAGATGCTGTGACAAATCAACAAATATCGGTAAATTTTCTTTCCGCTGAATGAAGCGGATACTTTTTCCGAGCAAGTTTTGAGATGTGGGGATGGATGATAGCACCCAAAAATGGCTAGAGGGATGATTATCCATCGCGCCGCTCGTACTATGTCGTCCCAGCTTTCCGAGTTTTGCTGAAGATCCGAATCGAACATCTTGAAGTGCATCATTTCACCGCTTGCTTTCCTGGCTCGAACTGACCGACCATCCATATTGTACCGATTGAAAAATCGACAGAGGAACAAATTTATCAGAAGAGAAGTAAAGCAGTGGGACCGTAATGCGAAACAAATCGGTCTGTAATGGGAAACGGTGTTTGTTGATCATACGATCTCATTCTGGATCAACGGATGTGTTTCAATATTTGCCAATTCGCGCAGCACAATGACGATATTATCAAAATAGAAATTTAATCGGTCCCTGATCGGATGGGATGAAATTGTATTTTGACTCGGAGTAGCATGATTGTGTGAGCAGGGAATTAGTTTCTATTTTGAAGTACAGATTTTAAAAAGGCTGATTGGAGATTGTGAGTGTAAGCCTTCTGGCAAATCTTCTGTTCACTGGAATAACAAAAAAACAAATCGTTTCCGCGAGCGAATTTATTGTAACAAAGATCATGTTTGCCACAAGGGTAATTTGAAATAAGGTCCCTAGGGCTCTGTGCTTGACCCAAGGAAGCGTAGTGAGCAACTCCCCATATTTCTCCTTTTTTTCAGATTAACTTGAACAGTCTCAGTGTCTCTGAATATGAACAAGCTGATTCCACACTTAATTTACTAATTGTGCTCTTCATGCAGGGTCACTGAAAAAGCTAATTCAAACTGCGGTTTGCTGTCTAGTCAAGTGTCAAGAATCATCTTCAGAGCTGCTTACGTATGACTTGCGCAACATTGGATATTTTCCGGCTGATAGCATTTTAAGGAGTAATCCAGCTCAGGCGGTTGAATTTAAGGAACAGCCAGAAAACGATGGTTAATTGTTAACATCTTGTTTATGAGTGGACTGCAAGCATAGCATTCTCAATTGTGGCGACAGGAGTAGTTTGAAACGATTTGAATCATTTGGGCCATGTTGACTGGTGCCTTGGTCATTCGGTCCTGTAGTTCGATCAGGAGATACAAATATGATGCAGCCGCTCCAATGATCTGAAACAAACAGTCAAGTCAAAGGCACATTTGTCATGAACTCTTTCAACAAAAGCTTACCGTAAACGCAAACTGCGGCGTAATTGCTGCTGCTCCCATAAAAGTTAACCCGATTGTCGATTTCGTCAGTTGATCCATGAACAGCTGGAGCTGATTAAAAAAAATATTACAGGAACACGTGAGAAAAAAATTTCAATCGATGAAAAAAAAGAGCAAATCGATGAAATGCAATCACACCAAGGTTCACTCTATGGTTTTCAGAAGTTGTTCAATGATTCTCACCGAAACGAAATTCGCGGGTATAGCAGTCCACTGGTGAGATGCGTTTAACTTCAGAAGAATCTGCAATGGTTCGTGAGCCTGAAACAATAATGGGTTGAACTGAATAAAGCCACACAATCTTGTTGTTTGTTGTCAATTTTCACAATTTTGCACAATTTTGTTGTCACTATTCGAAAAAAGACTGCATTTCCAAAAAACACATAAAATCAAGAAAAAAGCATCAAGATACACATCTGTTCATTACCGCTTTGTGGATCTGAATTCCGGACCAGGAAATTGCCGTTAGAATCAAAACGACATTAAAAGCCCAACTCAATACAGCGTAGTCATTTGCATTCGCTTTTCCGCTCCGAATCAGGACAAAGGAATTAAAAAGCTGCAGCACAACTGCTGGGTAGAAGGTCACCAATTGGCAGAAGATCAGCTCGCGAGTCATTCGATCTGCCGTTTTGACAATTTCCGATAACTGCGTGTGTTTCCGCCGAAGACTTTCCATAACAGAAATTTCTTTTATTTGTTCTGATGGATCTTCATCCTGAAATTCAAAATTTAAACAAAACGAGAATTCAACTTTTTTTTTATTCGCTAGATCCAAACCAAAACAAGAATAAAAAAGAATGTGATTGTTCGAATAAATAGTCGTACCCATAAGGTGTTTTCTTCTTCGGCGATTTCCAGTCGGTGCGTAATTCTTCGAAATTCCCTCGAAATTAAGAGGCTGAGAAAATAAATCCAGGTTGGACCAACAAAATTAATTCCGATGGAAATAGTTGCATAGATTAAAATGAGGATTTTCCTGAGTATGTCGTCAGGAAGCGAATGAGGATTTCCCAATAGGTTCAGTCTTTCATCAGGGTCACCAACGATGGAGCGAATAAACATCGCCGATAATAAAAGAAGTGCAAACATTTCCGTAGTTCCTGAAACGACACATTATATCTGATCAATTCAGTTAACGACAATAATCTACAACATCATTGAATTCATTCATCACTAAGCTCAAACTGGCTGCTTCACATCAGCTCACTTTTCAGACTTGAATAGTGCATTCTCAAAACCGAACTTTTGTTAATAGAACGATGAATTGTAATATACTGTAAGAATATTTCGTTATGATTTTATATTCATTACATAAGTACACAATCTGCATTTACCGATTGACAAAATAATAAACCTGATTTGTCGAGTCAATTTCGTATAACTGCTGGAATTCTCCGTCGAATAAGCGATTAGTCGGCACAGTATCTCCATATTGCGGTTCCCAAATTCCGAATTCACAAATAAGAACACCACATTCAGCGTCGCTCCAGTGATCCATATCAGCGACGAGACTCGCATCATGAACCCATCCGCCGATAATTCTTCCTTCTTCCAAATCGCCATTCCAAAACACCCAATAAAAAACAAACAAAATAATAAGATGACGCAACTATTTGCAATCAAAAGCCGACGATTCCGCTGCGAACTCTGGAAAAATGGACAGGGGAATTTCGAAGTGCATTGAGGAGCCGATGGGTGGTAGCATCCGAAAATGGCCATTGGGATGATTATCCACCGGAATGCTTTCCACAAGCTTGAAGGATCTTTCCCAGAAATTTCCGAGTCGGTCAAACTGCAATCATCGCAGACGGCTTTTCTAATTTTGCGAGTCTCTTCCATGGCTTGGAGTATGCTGACATGCACACTGCTTGAGCTCCAAATGCATGCACAGAAAATTCCACAGCGCAGAATTTAACAGCAGAAAATCCTGAACAATCAAAAATTCAAGGAATTACAGATTTTTTCGTGAAACATACACTGTTCAAAATCTAACCTTTTTGGGTGGAAAGGGTATCAAAGGATGAGGCTCGACGACTTAGCATTCGTCACATCGTTTCATCCTACTCACTTTGAAAAATCAAGCTTCAAACAGCTCGTTTCACTGAAAAAACTGACCGCATTTTGAATAAGGGTTGTTCAGAATTTTCTGCTGTTAAATATGGCTCTGCGCCAGTTCCACGCAGCCTGTAGTGCCCACACAGTTTGCACAAAAACCATCAAAATAATCGATGGATGGTAGAAAATGCAATATGGGTAATTTCTTCGAATGAGAGATTGAGAATGACCAAAATACTGAAACGCGAACAACAAGATACTTAAGTACAGTAAATGTGTTGATCATTCCTTTCCCGCCCACAGTTAATTTTGTTCATCAGGGTTCCCGAACGAAGTTACGTACAAAGCAAATAATATCAGACTGATGAGATTAAAGGGAATCCTGTTAGCGTGAGAATGCAGACAAATGCAAACCCCGAAGGTGGTGAGAGACGAATATCCAATGACTGGTACAAGAGTTCATCAATTTGTTTTTCTCGGACAGAAAACGAAATGGAATGCCCTCGGTGTTACGACAAATTGACTCTTGTTTTGTTAGAATCTGCTTTCAATTGAAAAACGCGATCAAATCATCAGCTGGAAATGGCTCAGTAAGCTGCACTCCATTCCGTTCCATACCTTCCATTCCATTTCCGTATGTGGTTCTTGCGATGTTGATTAAGCAAGCGGCACTCAAAGCATGAAATTTTTGTCCCATGAAGGTTGGGTGAGTTGTTATCTGTGGACTGTAATGCTTTCCTGCGTGATTCCCTGCACTCAAAATAACCTTTTCCAAAACCTCTTTTCTCTGATTGAAGTCTACAGAGTACAATACGACTACAGTGACTCAAGCTCGAATCGCCCACCGTTGCACATGCTCGCTCCCAGGAACAAAATCTTTTCCAATTATTGACCTTCTAAAGTGACCAAAGAGCATTTCTGCATTGCATGTGAGCATTGCATGTAAAAACTGAGAAACATCCAAAATCTTGAACGGTTTTTTGTCCTCCCTCCCCAAGGGGGAGGACCTAGCATCGGAGAACGTATAATGGGCCCGAATAGTCCCATTTGAAAAAGTTTTAAAGAGTTAATCCCATTGGTCGATTAGCCCGACCCCCCAGTAATTTAAAACCTTAGGCCACACCTCCCATAGACTTACATGTTGAAAAGTTTTAAAACCTGAAACCCCCCAGCCAGCCCACCCTCACCCCTCGCCTGGGCTGCCTCGCTGCGAAGGCCTACACCTACAGTGGATATCAAAGGCAGCAAAAGTAGGCAGTCGGTGTAGCAGTCGGAGTCGTCTCAAAGTGGCTGCTTCTCTTTGAAATCTTAAACTTAGTCGACTGTTATTCTATATTCATCCAGAATTTGGAATGACGGATGAATCCCGATCAGTACGGTCTGTACATATTTTGAACATTCAAGCCCATCTTGTCTCCTGTAATTTCCGTGGTGAGCTCACTTCAGTCACCTTCCAAATGCTCAAAAGTATGCTCCAAGCTCTAGTCTTGAAAGACAAGTTTGGCCGTTTATTTGAGAGCCAAAAATATACGTTGGATTGTTGGCATGCATCAGTATTTTCGGAGGATACGTAAGGAAAAATTGTTGAGGAATTACTGTCATATTTTGGGAGGACAAGATAATCTGATGTAAATCAGATTATTAGCAAGATGCGAAGGCTTTTGCGGGCATATTTTATCCAGTTTTTGCAGTTGAACGAAATTAGCCGGCTAGGGACATGATCCTATGATGCAAGAAATCACGTTTCCTGCCCAGTGAGAACCATCCAAAAGTTTGTCTGTATTTTTCCTCGACGACAGGTTCTAATGAATCAACTCGAGATCAAAGCGTTCAAAATAGCGCCGACAGCTCATGATGTTTCGCTGAAAACTCGGTTGCCAAACAACATGACGGCGGCTTCTTCGAAAAAAATTACGTTTCTTGCCGAACCATGCTTTGCCGGTACACAGCGTGATACAGCTCTGCTTTCGTGACCCCTGCCAGTCACGTAGTGCTGCAAGTTCCTCGAGTCAGATTTTAGTATGTCTGTGGTAGCCCTGTATGCAGTCCAGTGTACGCGTAGCCAATGGTGGAGCATGTTTTACGCTCGACAATGATGATCCTCGTCCGGCCGGAAAAAGACTCTCTCAACGGACCTACCGTTCATGTATTTTTCGGAGATGTTTTTTCTCGGTAGCAAACATGATAGTGGATTCTCGGTATGTTAGGAGATTCTAATCTTTCAGTGAATTCACAAGTTGGAAGATTAGCAGAAAGATGAGAATGATTTTGGTTGGCGTAGTTCGACTTTACATTTGCCGTCCAGAAGGCTTGTCCTCTGATCTGAAGCCAGGCGAAGGGAACATTATTTGGTATACTAAACAATGAACAACTGTGTCTATCCCCCTATGTCCCCTTATCCGTCAGTATTTGACATCGGAGAAATGGGACTTTTAAAAGCCTTAGCAACAAAGTCATCAATCATATAAAGCAACCGGTCTATGTGGTGCTTGAACGTGTCGACGGTGACCAGACTTCTGGTGGTTGTCTTTTTCTCACGGGTGTCCCCAATCAGCAAAAAACATGTCAGAATAGTACCCAACACCTTGAAGAGGTCAGTTTTAACAAAGTCCATGTTGTTACTCAACTACGGCTTACGGTAAGTAGGTATTCCTTGTCCAAACAGAACAGCCCTCCTGCTGACACTGCGATTTGATAGTTGGAGCATTCTTTGAAGAAAGAAAGATATTCCGCGCGTTCACGTGGATCATGGGAACTCGACTTCAAATCCAAGATGGCTTCTTTCAAGCTCATCACCTACGAGAACAAATTGTTTTTCGAACAACCAGCACATGTGTCACATCGTGAGTAAATACTGTTTCGAGAGAAGGAAACATCATGTGTTACCTCTCTTCGCAGTTTTAAACAAGCAATCATCCGTAAACACGAGTTCCCTAGCTGCACTCCCATCGTGGCATAACTCCTCATCGTCATTGTTCGATCGCTAACCTGGCGTGTATAAAATTCCCCTGCCGATTCTCCATCCTCCTGAACAAGCGGAATACGCAAGAGTAGTGCGAGCAGAGCGATCAGAGTCAACAAACCAAACACACAATCAGCAGGAATAATGTACTGAAACGCAGAGTTGAATTCCTGGGAGAACGCATGGATACGCCGATAAGCGAGAACCACTTCCTTCAGCGACATTGTGTTTCTTTCCAGGTTCACACGGAGCTCCTTTAGTGCCCTCACCATGAACAGAATGAGAATCAATACCAGTGCACGAACTGCCATGGCATAATTCCCACAGATAACCGCAGCAATTGAATCAAAAATCGAGTAGCCATAAACAGAGATATTACAAAAGATGTAGAAAGACATATAGGACCAGTTAGATCCGGGCCACGAGTCGATTTGGAGTTTGGTTGCCCAGAGCATGGTGAGAATGTCCGTGAATATCGACAGGACAATGTATGCAACACAAATGACGCAAAATTTGTTGAGGAACTGCTGTTGACCTTTTGTCATGTTGGTCGAGACAAGTTTGTGTAGTTTATGCCGATAAATCGTTATGAATGTACCGAGACACAAAGCTTGGAAATTACGGAAGAACTCAAATGCGACTGTTATTGTGGTGAAAAATTCGAGTTTTTGAAGTCGAACCTGATTGTCATATACGATATTGACAGGAAACAGCACGGCATAACAAAAAATGGCGAGTGAAAGTAGGACCACCCAGAAGTAACGCAGAAGAATGCTACAAAAGCACGGAGTAAATTTATCAGTAGGATTACGCGGGAACAAACCGGAAAGCTGCAGGTAGATGAAAAACCATCGCGGAAGACCGGGTGTTTCGTCAACGTTGACTGCATAGATGGCTCTCATTGTATAGCTCGTGAATCAAATGACAGTTCCGCAAGGTGCCGGACACCCACTATTTGAGGCCGCTTTGTGCAGAGTGATGCAGCTGTCATGTCAAGACATATGAGATATCAAATGAATGCGTTCTAGTCAGCCCTCAGCTCCGATCTAACTGCATCAACAGCAGTTTTGTTCATTGATTTTTCGACGTTCATCTTGATAAACAGCATTGCGACGAATTTTCTCTGCGTTATTACAGCTGATGAATGCCTTGGTTCGAATCTTTTACACACAGCTTCAAACTTTTCTGATCCAGCTATCGTACTTACGGATAGCTTTTCAGGATACAAACTCCTAGGTCTACGAATCTGGCCGACCATATTGCTAGGCAATATATCAAGTGCAGTACGTCCTGCAGCGAACCCATAAATCTGGATTAATGAAGCCATTCTAGGGGGAAGGGGGCAGTAGTACCTCACATTCTTTAATCTATCATTTTTTGGGTCTGCAAATTTGGAATTCTGATCGGCTGGGCAATCCCCGACACAATTCGAGATTCGGAATGTGAGATGACAGTATGACAAGCTGTAACGAAAAATGCCTTCCTGAAAATGTGCGACCAAATATACAAGATTTTCCCTTGGAAGTAAGCTTTTGCGTTTGGATTTCGATTGTACTCCGTTCTCGGGATCAAGTGCACCCCCTTTTCGCTGTATCGATCGGCTCACCACACACACTATGCGTGAGCCCCGGGTGCACCCTCCAACTGCGCACTTGGTGAGCCAGTTGGCGCAGCGAAAAGGGGGTGCACTTGATCCCGAGAACGGAGTAATGCGTGAAAGCGCAATATGATTCATGTGTTCCCCAGAAGGGGGCGGGGGGAAGGGGGGGGGGTATACAATACGCCGAAAAAGAAGGCAGAGCTACCCGTTCACTTTGCTCGCCAATGAATTGTAAGGGGAGGGCCGTTTCGGTGACGCGACGAAAAAACGCACGATTCATGGTTTCATTCGGTTTTATTCGGTTTCATTCTGTTTAACGGTAACATTTCGATCAAAACTGAGCATATTTTGCTGAAAAGGATTCAGCTACAGATGTGCAGTAGTCCGGCTAACAGGGTTTCTGGTGATACAGTAGCGCATTATCAAAGTGTCCAGTAATTCTTCATGATATTTCTGTACCATGGACGAAATTTCAACTGGCATTGAACTGGTGTCTCTTTCTCCGCAACAAATACTGGGCGAGCTTCCTGTGCTGGTCCAGCAGGCTGTGCAGGATCTTGGAAGTGGTGTCATCACGTCGGATTCACCACATCACCTTAACCCATTCGTGACCACTGACGTCAAATGTGGCGGGTCGGGTCGCGATTTTTCCCATGGTCCGTGTAGCAGTCATAACTATTTTGATGATTGATTGTGACAGAGCAGACCTTAATCTATATTTAGAAACAAAGTGTGAAGCCCTGCCATGAAGCAGGACTCAGAGGGACATGGTCAAAGTTGACCATTTTGGAACTTTCCTGGCTCCTGCAGGTCCACGCAGAAATCATGACACCAGCTGTCGAGAAAAATCTAGCAAAAATTACTCGAAGTCTCATCCACCAGCTCC
>JAQIWT010000484.1:0-19371 GCA_034696485.1 Isohypsibius dastychi
CAGAAAGATATGCAGAGAAGGCTGAATGCAAAGAAAACGGCTTTTGTTCAACAGTTTCTGAAGAATAGAATGGATGACGAGCCGGTTATACCTAAGAATATTTATACCTTCCCTGTTGTATTTTGACGTTGGTGTTTAGAAGCTCTGGGCGCTTTGTGTTACTCGTCATTTGTCTCGATTTAAACGGAAACTACTATGATATGTATCCGACAACCAACCTTGTGAAGTGACTCTTGGTTTCTTCGGTCTTAAGCGACCAGCGTTCCTATTCCACCCAAAAACGCTTGGTCACCAAACTTCCGGTCGGATGCTTCGCTACTGAAGTCTTATGTCCATTAGAACTACCGCTCGTACATCTCATTTCCGAAAATATTTCATTTAAACTTTTAAGCGAATGGGGCAAGCCGACATTTCTCTCTCAGATCAAATCTCTCTGACGAAAAACCCTTCTTCGCAAAAAATGGGAAGTTGAAAGTGGTGGTTGTGGGGGGTGGCCGGCTTTCGCGAGGCTTACGCTTGCACCATCATACGCTGTGCTTTATTTCTATTGCGAGCAGATGAGCGACTGTTGTTTCGTTAATCACTATCCTGTTTCATATTTCCCCTTTCAATATTATCACTGCTCATATGGCTGCAGATTATCCCTGTCTTTTTCTTCTCTGTATCGGTGGATTCATCTTGCTTGCTGGCACCTTGTTTTATCTCTGGCCACTGCAAAACGGGAAGACCAAGGTAAATAATAAACTGTCTTTTTTATGATCGTTGAGCTTTGAGAGTTGACTTCCAGGCAAATGGCATCCAGAACGCTCCGAAGCAAAGGCATAGAGGGCCCTTCCATCGTCGAAATCTCTCAAAAAAAAGAGCCAAAGAAGCAGAAGTTATGAAGTCCGCGAATTCATCCGAGGAAGAAACTGACATCACTGCACCGCCACCCCCGAAAGAAGCTACCTTGCAGTTGCCTGACGCTGTCGGCTCGAACAATCAGGATTCAGCTCAACGGCGAGGAACTGCTGACGTCCAAGAATACTCATTGAACCCAAGTCCGAAAAGAAGCCATGCCTTAACCGAACTGAAACGCGGGAGCAAATTCTCTGACGGTGGCCAACCCGGTATATCGGAAGAGAATCAGCCACCAAACCGAGTCCGTCCAGTGGAAAAGACTCCTGGTGATCTCGTACTTCCGGTCGGAGCAGAAGCTTTGGTCGCGCCGCTGACGTCATTCTTGGAAAAGGAGGAGCATCATGCTGTTGAAGGACGGCCATTAGACCTTGCTCCGGAAAACAGAGTTGCCCACAAATCTGAAATGAAGTCTGCCTGCAAGTCTGCTGATGTCAGTGAACCCGATGAAATTACATCGAACTCGCCACCAAACCGAATACATGCGGTAGAAGGTGATATGGGACTTCCGGTCGTAGATGGAAGGGAAGTCATGGTGCCGCTGACATCATCCTCAAAAACGGCTCGACAACAACAGCGTAGTAAGTACAGGAATTCTTGTCAGTCTGTCTGTGCCCCCCCCCCCCCCTACGAGACCTTGGTCTTACCTTCGGGTCATCACTATAAACAGACCAATATTTTACGGATCGGCTCGTCGTTCACTGCTTTTAGAGCGCGCGAAATCAGCGGTCCTTAGGTTGGCGAAATTCTAAAGTGTTAAGTATACTAGAAAAGACCTGCAAGTTGGACACTTATGGGACGCCGTAGATTAACATGTGCACATGACTTGACCGCGCCGTCAAGATAGCCGCCCTGATTCTCTTTCATCAAAGAACACCGTTTCACAGCCACGTGATAGCTACACGTCACGATCAACAACAAATCCTTCAGAGCACCAATCGTTTTCTTTGATGAAAGAGAATCAGGGCGGCTATCTTGACGGTGCGGTCAAGTCATGTGCACATGTTAATCTACGGCGTCCCATAAGTGTCCAACTTGCAGGTCTTTTCTGGTAGTGTAAATTGGCTCATTTGCCATTGGATGGCGTGTCCGGCTAATCAAAATGCTTATATCCTGTAAACTCCGCCCCCTTCAAAACAAAAAACTTTCACAAAAGGTTTAAAGGTTTTTGTACGCTACGTCACTTGACGTACGATACGCTACATTACGTACGACAGTGGTGTGCCGAGGTTCAAAACTTCGGGAGGCTGAATTCATTTTTTCAGTTTTTCGCTACGCACTAGTCCAGCCGAGAGACTGAGTTTTGGGCTAGGGGGTGACCTTTAGAGGGGGGAATATTAGGTGGTCCGGGGGTTCCGGGGGTGTCTAAAAGGGTCAAAAACACGAAAAATAACGTTAAAAAGCGGATTTTTCGGTATTTTAGATTCGGGGATTCGAAAAACGAGCAAAAATCAATGAAATTATCCGGGAGGCTTGATTCGAGAGGCTTTCAAAATTATTCAGGAGGCATATTCGAGAGGCTGGCAAAAATATTCGGGAGGCTGAAGCCCCAAAGCCCCTCACCCCCCCCCCCCCCCGGCACACACTTGACGTACGATGAGCTACATTTCGTACGACACACTACGGTACGTTAAATACATTACGTACTACGGTAGTGACGTCATGGCCGGAAGTGGTATTGTGACTAAAAATAACGTTTTGATGGGAAAAAACGTCATTCCCGCCGGAAGTGACGGCGAATCCGGATGTAGGAGCGATCACGGATATAACCACGAACCTGAAATCTACATACTCTAAGCTACGCCTAGCACGGTGCGCTACATCACGTACGATATTTTGCCTATAGTAAATTTACGTACTCTAGGCTACGTCACGTACAACACGCTACGTTACGTACGATACGTTACGTCACTTATTGTCGTGCATTTAAACAGGTACTGCGGTTCGAGGTTTATAGGGACAGTAGTATGACGTCACAACCCTATCCAGTTGGTTAGTACAAGCACCAATGAAAACTGAGCTTTCTGTTGGCCAGTCCGTGATTTCACCTCTTCCAATGGTTATATCGCAACCTAATTCCATTGCTCAGTTCGATGTAAACAACTGACGTCAGCCGACTGCCCACCAAATTATCGAACCGCAGTTTCGGTACGCAGTATCGGCTTACTCATATCTATTTAATTATATTTCCTTTAGCTCTATGCAACAAAAAAATTCAGCAAAGAAAAAAAGAACTGAAATTTCTATCGTTTTGAAGATCCTTAGTGATCTTCTTATTTTTAACTTGGTTAGGAACATACCTTTTGAAATGCACGATATACGCATCTTCACGTACGGTAGGCCACGTCACGTACAATACGTTACATGACGTTCGATGCGACACGCACGCTACGCTACGTCATTTATGGTGGGGGGGGGGGGGGGGGACAGGATATTTACGTAATAAATACAGCAAATTTTAAAATATTGGTCTAGAATATTTGAGCCGAAATCCAAGATAATCCCAGATATTTATTACTGACCATTTGAATGTTCATTCCTGTTAACTTCCTATATATATTTTAGATGAACTCGATTCTACTAAAAGGGCCAACAAGCTACTCCAGTCCAGTCTGGTTGCACGAAACTTGCAGAGCGACAGCATACGGACCAGGCTGATAAGTTGCGTAGCCATTCAGAATATGAGACTTGTGCTCGAAACAGTGGAAAAAACTATCGGAGTTGAAAAGTCTATGGAAAACGGAAAGTCCCGCTTTGATGCTTGGAAAGACGCGCTCCGAGTGAACGCTGCGTTCTCAAGGTCGCCAGAAATCGGCGTTCTCTTGGCGCAGAATAAAGCATACGGTCCGAACAAGCTTCCCAATCTTGCGACGTTCACGTTCCAGTTCCTGAATGAATGAGCGGATGCATGTTTTCGAGTAAGTATTATGTGGTTGCACAGTATGTGGAACATTATTATTTCATAGTGAGCGGACGCTGGGCAGCGGCTTTTCTATATTTGGCGGACTACGAATCTATTCTCGATATTCTTTTATCTACAGATACCCGTTTCGCGTTGCAAATGCTGACGCGCTCCTGAAAAACGTTTTCGGGGATGACGAAGCTTTTGAATTCGTCAAAATGATGTCAAAGACACTTCATCAGTATTCCGCGAAAAAGATGATCCCGGACTCGTTCAAATTTTGTAACGCGGATCAGGTGGATAACCAACACTGGCCACAACCCGATGAGGACTTCTACCAGTGGCGTTAGCGGATCCTCTTCTTTCGCTGTTACCTTCTTGTGGCATTTATTGAGGCAACCATTAGTTAGTGCATGCACCGGTTGGATACGGATGTTTTGTTGGTCAAGAATCTTCCGGACTGTGTTATACGCGTGAAGTTTATTCCATTTTACATCATACAACCGAGCATGAAATATGCAGGAAGGAATGTTATGAAAATCCTGGCATACCTGCACAAGAAACGCGAGCACAAGTTACCGTAAATCCCGAACTAATATAGTACTAATATAGTACCACAAACATATTTCAATAAACGACGTAGATAAACCCAAGGAAGTCACAGAGATTCTGCAAGAACATAATTGCCGATTCATCTTGCTCCAACAGCTCGGTATAGATGACTACGTGAGACTGCTCAGCCACCAAGTTGCGCTTCAGTTTGCCCTTATTGCGCTTTGAAAAATCGAAGATCTTTTCGGCTATCTCGGGAATTCGGTGAGCAGGAAAACGTTTTCTCGACAAACTTCCGGCCAGGCTACGATCAAATTCCAAGAGGGTTTTCATCTCGGCACCAACACTTTGTGGTTCCATAGCGGGACCGAGAAAGTGCAGCTTCTGCTTCAGCGCAGACATAAATGTCATCTGACGGTTCTGGAGTTGTAAAAGGAAAACTTTAGTGCGAATCGTAGCGACAGATCTTTCCAGCTGTGCAGCCGCACCCTCCAGGAATGTATCGTAAGCCACTTTTTCCGATACGTCGCGATTTATGGATTTGGACAAGATGGAACACAACTCCATAATCCTTGGCAGTTTCGAGGCAATCCCAACATTCTTATTTTCCAACTGCTTCTTCACGCACACCAACTCAGCTTCCGCATAAGAAGTATCCCAATATTCAAATTCATGATCCAAATAGACGCTTCCGGCTAGAACAGGCTTATCTGAAAAAGGGTAATTTGAGACTTCCGGGAAAACAATGGCCATACAACAATACTTTTCATCGTACATTGTTTGTTATCACCTCATCTCACTAAATAATGTACCAGTGGAAAGAAAATTTCAAGCAGAATTTAAAGAAGTCGATTTGAGTTCGATCTGGTTTGCTACTGCTTCATAAAAGTAAATTCCTTGTTAAAAAGTTCGTTCGATCACAGTCGTTGTTCTAAATTTCGTTTTAAATTCTACTTTGGCAAAAAATTTCTTGCACTACAAAATACAAGGTGGAAAACTTTACCTGGCCAAATCCGAGCAACCTTCTTGCCGAAAAGACGATCATCCTCAAAACAAAACTTATCATTTACTGATGCTGCCTTTGTATTCATTCCCCACTCTTTCTGGAGATCATATCTTCCGAAGCTCGCACAAATGTCATAATGGAAACATAGAGATCCCACAATAAGCGCTTCTTCCGACGAGAATTCATCCAGATCAACATTGACAGTTGGTCGCCGAAAACCTTTTAGTTGGTCCACCTTCCCGGGTACTTTTTAACACAAACTGATACAAGCCAGCCTGGAATATCATCGACCGGAATTCCTGTCAAGCGCAGTACGCTGGCTAAATTCTGATCAGCAAGAAGAGTCTCCTCCCAAAAGACTACATCCATATCAGCCGGGTTCATCTTGACGGATAAATTGCGATCTTCCAAAACCTCCATCAACAAACCTTCGAGGGTTAGACGTCCTTCCAGGTGCCATAATTGTGAATTGAGACGGCGGAACTCCTGCCATAGACTGCTGATCTTTTCTTGGTCACATTCAATCATATCAATGAAAGTTTCCCGGGAACTTTGGCCTCGCTCTTGTTCATTTCGAATGGCGGCCAAGAAAACCTTAACGCTGGATAAGAGCAGCTCACTTTTGCCTCCAGATTTTCCAATGAAAACATCAAGGCCACGTAATAGCGCATTTAATTCGTCCTTTAAACGCGGAAAATCTCCGGAGTCAACGTCGTTCTGGAGAACATGATCTGCAAAAATTGGGGGCGTTTAATTTTACTCACTAAAACAAGAACAAGCACGATAAAGATAGAGTGTCTTACGAATGGAATCCACAAACGCCAGAGTCTCATGTGAGACGTCTCTCCCAGAATCTCCGGAACAGCCATTCGTTTCCTTGTCAGACTGCATACTAGTTCCAATACTAGCCTCATTGCTGTTCATTTGTAACGGCTGAATGCCGGGAAACAAACGACAAAGAAGGGTTTTTATGGCGAACATTTTTCGATTGCATGCAATTTGCAAAACGGAAAACTCGATTGTTTTGGATCACAAGCAGTGGTAGATCTCACCATTTTGTTGCGAAGGTTGACCCCCCCCCCCTCCCCCCTGATGAGATACCTTCTACCGTGCTCTGTGGGTCAGACGTTTTTCGGCTTCCTGTGTCCATCTAGATTCATTTTGCGAAGGTAAGGGTGGAAAAATATCAGGGAATAAGACAGCTCATTTATTCCGCCTGCAGCCCACATCGTGAACTGAATGACAACCGGAATATCGCAAATACATACCTGACACATGCAAGCCTTAAGGCAACTATATGTAACGGTAAGAAGCTGCATCTTGTATTTTGGCGCTACATCTTTTCTAAATTGGTTACGGACACGTGTTGTTTCATCTGTAGCCAGAATATCCAAAAATAAGCTCAGAATAATTTCGCTGTTTATCCTTTTCTCTGTTTTTTCATCAATTGGAGGTTTCCGGTGTGTCCATGAGATGCGTTTTCCCTTCCGCCGTCGCTGTTGAAGACCATTTCTAATCTTTGGCGGTTTTCTATTGTATTCAGCCTTCCAGCTGTCTTATTTCTCGGTTATTCCAGAAGAGTATCCTCCTCGTGGTTTTTCAAAACATGCCAGAATCTATGATCTGCAATGTGCGAAGGAGCAATCTGATACCTATTCGGAAAGTTATTTCAATAACATCGACCGAGCCATTGATTTTGCAAAATATTTTAAAAGTGATTTTCTAAAGTCAAATATCATATCACTTTGCCATCAACACATCACCGCCGAATTTTCTCGCCCGGCGGGCAATTCGAGCCTCCTGGAAAGGTCACCTGGATAATTCAAACTTGTCGGATTCATTGAACATTCCAACTTCGGTCTTGTTTTACATGGGACAAACCGGGGATCCGAAAATCGCCCGACAAATTCAGAAAGAAATTGAACTACATGGCGATGATATTGTGATCATCAGTTTCTGTGACGATTATGTGAGTCTCCCCTCGAAAACCTACAATATCATGAAGTTTGTGCAGAAGCAGATGGGGGAATCTTCGGAGTATGTCATCAAAATAGACGATGATGTTTTGCCGAATCTGCCGATCTTCTTTGATTGCTTTCCGAAGGTATGCGTGAAAAATTGCGTGAAAAAACATGTCAGATCAAACCGGTTTTATTCGCATACAGACCAAGAAATCTGCAGCTTTTATGTCCCTATGTCCGAAACGTTTTGAGATCTGTATGATTAGATCCGTATGATCGCGACCTCCATCCAGGGGCTGTTCTTCGCCGTCGAAGTCAAAACTACGATAACAAGAAAAATTGCAAATATTGTAAAAACCGGAACTGATACAAAATTTGGGTGGGTTTACCTGCTTGTTTTTGACGCCGAAGTCCAATTTTCTGCGATTCTAAATCAAAAATGATCTGGCAATCAAATGTTTAAAACATCACGTTTATCCTAACGTAAATATCTGAGCTATCACTATACATTTCTGGCTCAAAAGGAGAAAAAAGATACATCTTGAAATCTGCCATACCGGCTTTTTCATCGGGTCGGAGCGCCAATTCATTTTGTCAACGAATTGGGCTCCTTCAGTTGGACTGATGCACTTTTTGCTCTGAGCGCTCCGTTGATTTTGAGGCAGTTGTTTCGTAAAGATTGAGTTTTGCGGAAAGTTGCATCCAAGTAACAACGTATTGTCTTTTTCCTCTCCGGGTAATGGTGAAAGTAAAGATTTCATTAAAACTCAGTGTCTGATTTTAGACAAAGTAACTTTTGTCTTTTAAATTTTTGAAATCGGATGGTTGCTTAATTTTTTAGGGCAAAGAGCCGAAAAGGCTCTGTAACATTTGGTCTTGCGTAAACTGCAATTACTTGGCATTGAAATTTATTGAAACAAAACCTGAAAAGTACATTTTGTTCAGAATCCAATTTTCTTCTCGATTATAGCGTTTTTAATATTTCTTGCGCAAAACGGCACCAACAAAGGCGATTCAAAAACAGGCGATCGATTGTTGACGATCAGAGGTTTATTTCGGGCAACTGACCATCGCTTGAAGAGGACAGACCAAGCAACGGGTTGGGCACTGGCTCTCAATCGCTTTTTATATGACTGCCTATTGGAGGGCGCTTTTTATTGAACCAGTAAGACCAGGTAGAGCCGAAAAGGCTCTGGTTAGTCACAATCGGTCAAGATATCACTCAGTTACTGAAGAGCATAGTGAGAGTAAAGAAAGGTGAGCGCGCAGAAGGCAAAAGCACTGTTAAGAAAAGTGTCTGCTGTAACGGGCCAAGCTGTAATTGCTTCAATGGTCTATACGGGCTGGGTAAACACGATTTTTCGTGCTCTGCCTATTCATGATAAGACTGAAACTGAGGTGTTACTGATCCCCGTATAGATATGAAACAATGGCAACCTGGCCTGATTGCTGGACAACTCTTTTCTTGCTGAGTGCGCTCACCTCTCTTTACTCTCACTATGTGAAGGGTTAATTTAATTCAGAATTGTACGGCAACCTTCCGCAATATGTCCCACGAGCATTAGGCCGGGGGACGCCCGAAGGTTTTTACTTTGTATCTTGTACGATATACGTAGGTTTCCGGTTTCCGTACCAACTGCAGGTTGTACCTGGGTACAACTCCGTTTTATTTATTTTCTAGCCCCAAATTATCATGTCGAAGCTGGCCAAGCGTCAAAACATTATTTAGATGGCAAGATCGTTCGGAATGAATACACTTGTTTTGAATGCACTTTCTTTCTTACTGCCATTCTTATTGTTCTTTTTCATTCTGTTTTACCTGTAGGTTCAAAGTCTCCGATTCTTCAAATTCTGTCGTGCATTCACTAAAATTTGAGTCGAAGACAGATCTGCCCTTTTTTGGAAACTCAAAAAACCGTGTGACGTAGAATTATGATAAGGATCTTGCGGAATATTAGATTGATTTAATTTCAGGTGAAGAATGTTTCAGCATCTGCGGTCGGTACGGGAATCATGAACAGGATGGGCAACAAAGGTGGTGTTGGTGTGCGGTAAAGGTCGCAAAAATGCTTTTCAAAGTTGCTAGTCCGAAACTAGCATAAATGTTTTTCAAAGCAGCTTTTTTCAGAGCAGATTTGAAAGTGAAGCTGCTTTGATGAGAGCATTTATTCAAACAAAGCAGCTTTGGTGAAAGCAAGCAGACTAGCATTTTTGGAGCGTTTTTGAACCTTATTTGGTGCTAAAAGACTGAAAAATTCTTGAGAATATGTTTTTCTCTTACTGTTATGTGGACTTTATTGGAAAAACCTCGCTTAGTAACAGCGTTCCTGATAATAAAGCAAAATGTTGGTGCTAGTTTGCTATGACAGAAAGAACCTACAAGGACTTTGACCATGCCAAACATTATCAAAAAATAAAAAATGCTCAAAAGTGCTCGAAAAAAACTAGCGGACTCTGACCGGAGCCTTTTTGATTATGAAACTGCTTTGTCCAGAGCATTTTCAAAACAAAACAGCTTTGGTCAGAGCAAGCATTTTTAAAGTTGCTAGTCTGAAACTAGCATTTTTTGAGACCTTTAGTGTGCGGATGGACTTCCACGGCAGCGAACTGTGTTTCGTTAACGCGCATATCGCCGCTCACACCGAGGAAGTCGAACGTCGTAACGAAGACTTCCGGAACGTTTGCGACCGACTGGTATTCAACGAGCTAGAATTTCCAAAACGAATTCGTGATCACGATATCATCATGTGGGTTGGAGATTTCAACTATCGTATTTTCAAACTCGGCCGAATGCAAGTGGAAAGCATGCTGAACAATGGCAGCATATCAGATTTGGTGGACTATGATCAGCTGTAACAGCAAATGCAATTACAACGCGTTTTTGAAGGGTTTAAGGAAGGGAAGATCAAACTTAAGCCTTCCTACAAATACGACGCCGGAACTGATTTGTTGGACAGTTCGGAGAAATCCAGAGTTCCATCTTGGTGCGATCGGATCTTATAGAAAGCTAAAGACGGCGAACAAGTAAAACTTCTGGAATACACTTCGGTGATAGAACTGAGGGTCAGTGATCGTAAACCGGTGGTCGCCATGTTTGATATCGGGATCAAGGTCGTGGATTCTGCCTAGCGGAAGTTGATTTACGAGCAAGTTCTAAAAGAAATCGACCGCGAAGAGAACTCATTTATCCCACATGCAACGATTGATCAATACGAATTCGATATGGGCAATGTGACCTTTATTGAACCAGTCACCAAACGCCTGGCAGTTGCCAATACCGGCCAGGTTCCGGTGATCTTTGAATTTATCACCAAACCCGGAAATGCTGCTTGTTGTCCGGATTGGTTGAAAATCACTCCGGAACGTGATATTGTCATTCAGGGCGAAGTGAAATACATTGATTTGCAAGTTTGCGTCGATAAGAAATCAGCAGCTGCTTTGACCATGGGTGTGGAAACCCTTAGTGATATTCTAGTCCTGCATCTTCAAGGTGGAAAAGATTTTTTCGTTTCCATTCAAGGAAGATATATTCCAAGCTGTTTTGGAACTTCATTGCAGAATTTGGCAAATGCAAAGTCACCAGTTCGGCCGGTTGATGATCGGAATCAGGAACTAATACAGTTTGATGAAATGGATATTCCGAAGAGGTCATCAGCGATGGACCGCCATCCGCCTCCCGATGGGATTCCGATCGAAGTATGGATGATGATTGTGCATTTATACGCGGCTTCCGCTGACATTCCTGACCTCTTCCTCCAACCTGGCCCGCCGGATCAGGTCGAGAAGATTCGTGACCACCTCGATGCTAGACTACCACTCCCGCTCCCCGGAAGCGGCCATTCCGTTGCAGAAGCTCTCTTATTATATTTCGATGCACTGCCTGAACCACTTGTTCCTACGAGCTTTTATGCGATGTGTTTGGAAGCGTCGCAGTCGCCATGGCCGACTTGCCGGAACGTGCTGGAAAAGTTTCCAAAAGTCCATCGAGAAACGTTCAAGGCGTTTATTGTGTTGTTGAGGGAATTGCAACGACATTGGGCGCAGCATCCTTCCAGTGATGTTGGGACTTTGGAAGTTATTGCTGATTTGATTTTGAGGTCACCAAACGATGTGGTGATACCGCCAGTTGGGGGTGCGGTGTCAAGAGCGGCTCAGAAAGATATGCAGAGGAGGCTAAATGCAAAGAAAACGGCTTTTGTTCAACAGTTTCTTAGTAATACACTGGATGATGAACCGTTTATACCTAAGAATATTTATACCTTCCCTGTTGTTTTTTAAAATTGATTTTTGGATGTTCTTGTGAGTGTTCGTTGTTCCTCACTGTCTTCTTTCGTTTTGATTAGATTTTAACTAATCCACGTTCGTCAACCAGCCAACTTTCTTGACTATCTGGCTAATGGTTTCCTCGGCGTTCTTATATGATGCTGACATCCGTACGCTGTCCACAAACGCCCATTCGGCTGCTTGAGTTAGCTAGAATCAGCAAACATACCTCTATTCCAAAAAAAATCCGAACGAATGTGGCAGTTTACCATCTTACTAAGAACGAACCACAGAGCCGAAATGCCCTTTTTCAAGGAAACAATCACTGGACACTGAAATACCACCACAAGCGCTGACTCACTGGCTTTCGCACTGACTTTCGCGAGGCTTACGCTTGAGTAACGTATGTTTCATTTGTGCAAGCTGATAATTCGTGAAGTGAAGAATTCGTGAATCGTTATTGCGTTTCTCAACGTCCCTTTGATTCTCATCGCTGCCACGATGGCTATACAAAACAGTTATTCGTTTTATCTCTGTCTCATTGGACTTATTATCTTTGCTGGATTACTGTTCTGTGCGCGGAAACTGGTGGTCGTCCGACCTGAGGTAAACAACGAGATGTCCATTCTTTATGGCTCAATTTTGAACAATCGACTTCCAGTCCATCAGCACTCAAAATAGTCCAAAGCAAAAACGGAAAGGATACTTGCAGCGGAAGAATCGATCAAAAAAGCGAGCCAGGAAAGGTAAAGCTATTAAGTCTGAAGGAAGTGCTACAGTGGTGTCTTCACCTGGAGAAGAAACGACCTCATTTGTGCCTGACGTGGGATTGTCACTGACCCAACAGGAGAATTCAGCTGCTAATCGACGGGGAGCTGGCAAGGTCGAAAAAAGCACACAAGATCTTTGTCCAGACAACTGTGCTGCGCCAACGGGATTGCGGAGCGCAAGCAATATTACTCCCGGAAACGGATGTGGCCAGAGAGCAGCGAACGACCCAGCAAATCGAGCTCCTCCAGCGGAAGTGGATCTGGAACCTCCGACCACAGGCAGCTGCGAAACGGCGATCGCGCCACTGACGTCACGCATGCAAAAGGCGCAACAGCAAATGTGTAAGTGAGAGGATACGGATGGTTAATGAAGCGTATTATTAATATTAGCATTATATTTAAAAAGAGTTTTAAAAGAGTTTTCTATACCCTTTTTTCAGTTGATCTGCACATCACGAAAGAGGCCAATAGACAGCTACGGGAGAGTTCGGGAACCCTTTCCTCTCAGTACATCAGCGTCCGCAGCCGTCTGATTGATTGCATCGCTACGCAAAATATGAGAGTTGTACTCGAGAAGCTGGAAAATATTCTCGGTATAGAAAGGTCAATGGCCAATGGCAAAAACCGCTTCGATGCGTGGAGAGAGATATTGCGACTTCATGCGGCATCTGTGAGATCACCTGAATTGGTCGTTTTTCTGGCGCAGAACACCGCTCTCAAGCCGAACATGCTTCCCAGTCTAGCAGCTTCAACTTTCCAATTACTGAACGACCGAATGCACGTTTTAAAGTACCCGTTTTGCACCGGAGATCCTCTTGCTGTTCTGAAAAATGTCTTCCCTTCGACCGACGATTACGAACTCCTCAAAATGTCTTCTAAAGCCCTTCGTCAGTACTCGACAAAAAGACAGATTCCGCGCTCGTTCGAATTCACTACTTGGGATCGACTGAACGATCAAAACTGGCCCCAACCTAGTAACGGGTG
This sequence comes from Isohypsibius dastychi, assembly GCA_034696485.1. Taxonomy (NCBI): domain Eukaryota; kingdom Metazoa; phylum Tardigrada; class Eutardigrada; order Parachela; family Isohypsibiidae; genus Isohypsibius; species Isohypsibius dastychi. The sequence goes on from JAQIWT010000484.1 coordinate 13,336, forward strand.
GTACCAGTGGTAAAGACGAATTCTGTATTGTTCGCTTTTTGTGAGAATCATCCGTGCAACTATAATCATACGTTCAACTATTTGTACGACTTTTGGTTATCAAGAATTTTTCGGTTGAGAACACTGGGTGGATGGAGTGAAACTTTTTCATTTTGCGCCGGTTACGGTTCTCATATTCAACTGTGGGTATATCAATAACTCGTGTATAAAGGAAGCTAACGAATACTTTTATTGTGTACCGTTGCGGATTTTGATTTTTCTGGGTTCTTCGTAGATCACGGTTTGATGGACCGGAGTAGACGTGTCCAGAAAAGTTCCCTTTAACAACAGGGTTGTTGCGAGATCCCGGAGCTTTTGAACAAGTTCAATATTTTTGATATCTGTTCCAAGATTGTTGTTTTTCCACATTAATATTGTCAGAATATTGTCCTTGTGGTTCAAAATATCAAACAACTATACTAACTATGTAATGAGTAATCCCAGATGCCTCACATCAAAATATGACTGACAGATTGCGGTGTTTTTGACGATAAGTTGCAATAGACCTCCAAAATGCAGGTTTAGTTCGAGAAGCCAGGAGTGAAGAAATCAGTCTCTTCAGTGTTGCAGTGTCATTTGGAGTAACATTATTCGGCAACCATCCAGCGGTATTTTGCATCAGTGCTATGATTTCCGGCTTCAATTTCATCAGCATCACGAAGAGGCAACCGGAAAAAATTCGTCCCATCATCTCATCATGAAAACATCGCAGCGTTTCTGTAAATTAATATTTCAATAAATCGATTCAATAAATTAGTAACCAAAAAACTTTCCAAAATAGTAATAATTGGTCATACAAGCGTTCCACGCAACACTGCCGTCGCTTGCTGCGAGCATAAACTCGCATTACAGTACACCAATTCTCCCACTGAAGAGAGATAATTGAAACCGCCCATGTTGTTCGACAGGAAAGGTCAAGTGTCGTAATTTAACGGTAGAATTGGAGGAATTTCGGGGTTATGCCCGACAAGCGACGGCGGTGTTGCGTGGAACGCTTGTACCGTAGTAATATTATAACAAAATAAATCCCTACGAACCTTATCAGACATTCGTTATGGTTTGATCAACGGTGAACTTGCATGAAAACTTACCATAAGGAATCTTTGAACCAGGGTCTCGGCAAATTTGTTTTTGATGAGTTGGATCACAAGGTTAGTCCGTTGATCGCCGTCAGCGGCGCCCCTGACTTTCATCCGGATCATTTCTTCAAATGATATATCACCGGTACGGATATGGTTTATCGCCACTGACGGGCATGTCAAGCAACATGACAACTGCAAATACATGAACAGTCGCAAAACTTGGTGAACTTTCAGCTGTGAAGCAATAATTTACCCAACTGAAGCATTTCTTCCCAATTTATCGGCAATTTTAACAGAAGAGCAGGTTGGTTTCTCATGGATGGATAAACAGCTACGATGAAATGTCCGTAAAATTTAAAATTTGGATCCCGGTCATTCCTGTCTTTCATTTGCGTGCCAGACTGGAAAAGCATCGTCAGAAGTTGTGAGGTTGCGTCAATGTAAGCTGGCTCGTCGAGATATTTTCAGCATCTGAAATCAAATACGCGGTGAAAAAACGTTGTACTAGAAGACATGATTCAACTTGGAAAAAACATTTGTTGGACAAATATATAGTCGCTGGCAAGAAAATTTTACTGAACTTTCTAGGTGACCTTGGTTTGAGTTTGACCAAATCAGACGTTTCAAGAGGAGCTCATTTGAGAGAACGGGAGACAATCGCCAGAAGAAAATTTCCAGTTAAACACTGTTTTTTATATTCTTGCTTTTTTAGGTAAACGACACTAATGTGTACCATATTTCCAGAACTCACCTTTTTGTTCATCGTTTTATCAGCGAGTTTTGAGTCTCATATCTTTATTGTCATCTCCACTTACATATTTACAGATCAGAAACGGGACGGGCTAGGGCTACGATCAACATTACGTTTTTGAGGAATCAACAGAATGTTTTTTGAACACGTCCATTCGACAACACTGCCCAAAAAGAGGGACGCTATGTTCCACATAAAGTTTCTCTAGTACATTCGAAACCGTTGTATCGCGAAATATATCAGGACGAAATTACCTCGCGTATAAGATCCAACATCCTACCCGGTAGGTGTCTTGTTCGAGAAAACGAGCTGGCGGCAAATTCCGCAAATTGTGGCAACAAAGTTCCCAACAGCAAAACCGGAAGCAAATGGGATTTTTTTTCGTCAGGACAAACTGAACCTCTTCAGTTTCTCGCTGGTAATCGCCACCATTAATCGACGATTTTCGTAATTTCGTTGAGTAACAACTTCCCAGCTGTGAGACCGCTGCGTAGCATTCCAGAGGTCAACCGCATGGCTGAATGTACTCGAGCACCCAGTGCGACAAGCAGCTTCCCACACGCGGAAGACCCCTTTATGGAGGTCAATGCACTGTAAACGAAAATTAAAAAAGCTAACAACAGTTAGACTTACAATTATACTTTTTTTCCCTTTTTTTTCTTTTCATCACGCTCCTTTTAGTATTGCTTACCACAATCGTCGACGACAGAACAGGAAAAAATTCACCCATCCGCTTGCCACCGGACACGAAAATAGTTCGAACCGCAAACGAGCACGCATTTATAACTTGATAGTCTGCTTCCTGCAGGCCGCAAATGCAGACTTGTACAAAACTCCGAAAGATAGTCCAAGACTTTTCTTTCTCCTGAGTAAGTGGAATCCATATTCCTGAAGCACGAAATGTCTGAATGGTAGCATCCGGATCCCCAGTTGGAAAAGCACGGTAAATATTCTCCAACAGCGGCCGATCTCGTGAAACAAGCAGATGACCTTTGGTGAATGTTGGATCCAAGAGACAGGATAATCGTGAAAGAAGCAGCCTCCAAATTCTAAAAAAAATAAACAATTTTTATTTATTATGTTATGACATTTAGTTTTATTATATCAAATCAAAAAAACGAACATCTGAACATATTAAAAAAGCATTTGTAGATAAAAAGTTGCGCAAAGATCAGCGGATCTATTTTTACCATGAGCAACATGGGCAAATGTCGGGTTCAAGGGACAGGAATATTGTGAGATAAAACAAATCGCAAAACTTCGCAGTTTCACTGACCCGAAGACTTTTTTGAGGGCCCAGCTTCAATGGAATCAATTCAACCAGCAAAGAAGAAGCGTTCGGCACGGCTTGTTCCGACGGGTAAGCACTCCATTTTTACATCTGTTTTGAGCTATAATTGAAAATATCAGGGAAAACCTCCGGTGGCTGTGAGTAGCAGGAGCCGGTTGCATAAGCAGTTTTGTTCACGTATGAATCGTCAGAATTGTACTCTTACAATTTAACATCAGAATTACCAGAGCAAAACAGTCCAAAATCCCAAATCAAACTGAACACACATCTGAACCACTTTTGGTTCAAAAAAGCAGTTCAACAAAGGACATAGATGAATCCAAGATAGTCACAGAGATTCTGGAGGAAGGTGATTGCCGACTCATCATGCTCCAACAGTTCGGTATAGATGACAACATTAGACTGCTCAGCCACTAAGTTCCGCTTCAGTTTGTCTTTATTTCGCCTTGTATATTCGCCAATATTTTCAGCCAGTTCGGGAATACGTTGAACAGGGAAACATTCCTTCGACAAACTCTCCCCCAAGTCGTGATCGAATTCCAAGAGCACTCTCCATTCGCAAGCAATAGTTTGAGATTCCACAGCAGGACCCAGATAGCCAAGCTTCTGCTTGAGCGCAACCATTAATGACGTTTGATGGTTTTGGCGTTGTAGCAGAAAAACTTTAGTGCGAATCGAAGCAACAGAACTCTCCAGCTGTACAACCGCACCTTCAAGACATGTTTCGTATGCCACTTTCTCAGGTACGTCGCGATTAATTGATTCGGATAAGATGGAACACAATTCCATAATCCTGGGCAAAGTCGAGGCAATTCGGGCATTCCCATCTCTTAAATTTTCTTTGACGTCAACCAATTGTGTCTCCGCGTAGGAAGTATCCCAGTATTCAAAGTCGTGCTCCACGTATACTTCTGACTGAACAGACTTATCTGAAAAACATACGTTTCGATTAAACGAAAGAACGACATAGAATACAGTTCAAAACCAATATTTTTACAGCAAAACAGTCGGTTTTTTTGTGCTGAGAAATGATTTTCACCTCCCGTAAATAAACCAAAGATCCATCAACAAGTACGAGCATCGAGTTCGCAAAGAACTAACAAGCAAACGTTACGAACGCGATAATTCGAAAAAAATAACTGAGGCGTGCAAAAGGTATCATTTTTTGCGCTGATAATTGTCCCGCCAATAACTCGGGTGATTACGGGCGCTGGAGCGGACAAAAAGGGAAGAAGGGAGCAAAATGTCCCTTTTGCTGCAGAAAGCGGGGCTCACCAACGCAAATCGACGGGGCTCACGAAGTAGAAATTGTGCGATTTAAAAAGTCGTGCAAGTGCGAAGTCGTACGATTTAAAAGTCGTGAGCCCCGTCGGTTTGTGTTGGTAAGCCAAGCTTTCTACAGCAAAATGTTTGTTCCTTTCTTCCCTTTTTTGTCCGCTCCAGTTTAATTTATCTCACATTATGATCCAATTTATGATCTAAGCTATCTGCCTGTTTCGATCTACGTTTCGATCTAAATAGATCGACAGATCGTACTTAGATCGGATAGATCGACGGCGATCTGAAATAGATTGGAGACCTCTGAAACGAACTAATTGGAAGTAACGAAAACAACCGTGAAAAGACAGAAACATAATGTCACCGGCGGGAAAATTTCTTGGTGGGATTTCCGCCAAAACGCTGAAATTTGCTTTTCCATCAATAAATACTTGCATTACTGAATTATTCACGTGCTTATAAAGTTTCGAAATTCTCTCAATATTATCTGCTCAGGACCGAAATCGTTGTGAGACAAAATAAACTTGGTCGCAAACTCTACCTGGCCAAATATCAGCAACCTTCTGGCAAAAAAGACGATCGTCCTCGAAACAAAACAGATCATCCATTGGAACGGCATTTTCATCCATTCTCCAATCTTCCTGCAGAACATATCTGCCAAAACTTGCATAGACGTCATAACGGAAACAGAGAGATCCCACAATAAGCGCTTCTTCCGGCGAGAATTCATCCAGGTCGACAATGATAGTCGGTCGTCGATAACGTTCCAGCTGATCCACTTTAACTGGCACTTTTTTCCTGCAGACTGATACCAGCCAGCCTGGAATATCATCGACTGGAATTCCCGACAAGCGCAGTATGCTGGCTAAATTGTGATCAGCAAGAAGAGTATTCTCCCAAAAGGTTTCATCCATATCAGTCGGGTTCATCTTGGTGGATAAATTCAGATCTGTTACAATCTCCATCAGCAAACCTTCAAGGGTTAGACGTCCTTCAAGATGCCATAGTTGTGAACTGAAACTGCGAAACTCCTGCCACAGTCTGCGAATCTCTTTTCGATCACATCTGATCATTTCGACAAAAGCTTTGCGAGATCTCTGTCCACGATATTGTTCATCCCGAATGGCAGCCAAGAAAAGTTTCAGACTGGACAAAAGCAGATCACTTTTGCCTCCAGATTTCCGAATGTAAACATCAATGCCACGCAAAAGCGCATTGAGCTCATCGTTCAGCCGCTGAAAGTCTGCGGAACCAGCGTCATTCTGAAGAACATGATCTGTAAAAAATCATGGGCTTTTAGAATTGATCGACAAGGACCATGATCAAGTATCTTACGAATAGAATCCACGAACTCCAAAGTCTCAAGTGAGCAATTTCTACCAGAATCTCCAGAATTATCCGTCTCTTCGTCAGATTGCTGCATACTTGTTCCAACATCAGCATCAGTGTTGTCCATATACAGTGGCTGAATGCCGGGAAACAAACGACGAAGAAGGGTCTTTATGGCATACATTTTTCAATTCCACGCAAAAGGCAAAATCCCTCGAATTTTCGATTTACTGCAGCACTGGTGAATTCCTGAGAAGATCCCCCCC
>JAQIWT010000485.1:0-19371 GCA_034696485.1 Isohypsibius dastychi
GGGGGGGGGGGGGGGGGGGGCGGGGTTGGACAAAAAAGTAACACCTGTGCAACAAGCAGCGATCTAGCAATCTAGCGATCTGCTCGGTTCAAAGAAAAATCTCAGCCTAACAAGCGATCTAACAATCCAGCGATCTACCAGTAGAATTCAAATATCGGACAAAACATGTTGGAGCTTCAGAAGTCTAACGATTCCCGTTCTTAGTCACTATTTATGAACGAACTTAGTAGTATTCCGTATCAAGAGGTGTGTCTTATCCACGCTGAGCCACTTCTTAGTCACCGTGATCTCTTTCTCCCTCTTTTGATGGACTTTCACGCGGAAATCAGCTCAAAAAGTGGTTGTTGAGTGATTTCATTTATTTGCTGGCTGCCATACTTCTGAGCCTCTCCGCCTTTACGACAGTCCATAGACTTATAGAACAAAGAATTCATCTAATTCGTTAGAATTAAACATCTACGGCTGAAAAAATGCGCATGGTGCAGGATCGCCTTCCTTTTAGGCATCAATCACTCTCCGAATCGTAGAAGTATCCATTGTTGCCACCTAAAGATCAAATGGAAAAGTCTCCATAGGTCATAATGACGGATTTCTCTAATGCAACCTACTTGAGGCACCAGTGATCAACATTCCCATAAACAAACGTTGACGCCATTTTTGTAACAATATCTCTGCACATTGGTGGTGGCCATTCTTTTTAGCGAGTCTTCCACATGACAGTAAGTGATCCATATCGTATTTGTATTCCCTATCTTGTTCCGTGAGGAGCTCGACAGCGCGGCTTTTTCCAGCGTTGCAAGCGTATTTTAGTGCAGTAAAACCGTCCCTGTCTTCAGCCGCGATGTCGCAACGGTCGTCATCACATAGTTTCTGTAGGATTTCGGGGCTGTGTCGGTTGGATATCACAGCTTCCATAAGTGGTGTTTTATGATCAGCACCGAATCTCGAGTTCAGATTGCAAGCCGGCATACAGAGAAGTTCGTTTACTATGTGCGCATTTCCTACCACACAAGCGGCATGCAGCCAACCAAAGGCATTTAGATCCGCGCTGTTCCGACCAGGAAATTTCAGAAGCAGCTGAACTCTGGCTACGCTCTCTTTGAGAATTGTGGCGCAGACAATATGACCATATTTTAAGATTTCTGAAAACGAAATACAGCATTTTTTTAGTTTGTTTCTGCTCAGCATTCTTCGGAACTTGCCTTGTGGGATTCTGATCACTGTCTCCGCTTTGCAGAATTCAATACGATCTTGCTGATTTTCCGATGGTCCGAAATGTAGCTCGAGCGTACCATCCTCATGAGCAGCTTTGACCTCAGCCACATTATCCAGCCAAAATTGCACGGCGTTCACGTGCTTTGCTCCAACTCCGGTGATTCCAGCCAGCTCCTCCTTTTTGTCAACTGTAGTGACTCTGTCACCAGGTGCGACATCTTGGCCACGTGCGTCTTCGTACGGACCAACTGGATTCCCCTGCACCCAATCATGTATCCGCGCCATCCGACGCAACACGTGCTCGAGCTGTTCATCCAACGTCAAATCGTTTGATCTCTCTAAATCCACGAAATATAAGAGGACAATCAGATACAAGCGAGACAGACTAACTCGTGTCAAGTATTTTGCTACAGTCATTCCACATGGATATCTTCTGTGTTGTCGTCATGTTCCGGATGATCACAGTGCAACACGGGAAACTTCGAAGCTGGACAGCCATCCGGCAGCAGAAGATCAGATGTCCGACCTCGTATTTCGTCGTTCTGTCATTGCCAACCAAAAGCTCCACTGCACCTTCGTTATCTCGTAAGCAGGCATATGACAACGCACTCATAGCGTGTCTGTTGTAGTCGAGGGGGCTATCTGGCATCGATGATCGCTGGATATTGCACGTATGATTTCAAGACGCTCATCTTTTGTGTGCTCACCTTTCAGAACCGCAAATACAAGCGCAGAGCACTCTTCGTTTCCAGCCAGAGCATTCAGTTCCAAATCAGTTCTTCGAAGCAACGCTTTGACGATACCATGGTTTGCAAACGCAACAGCCGCGTGAAGAGGTGTCAGATTGTTCACTTTCCCATTGACTCCGGCACTTGTTTTTGCCAACAGTTCCAGTACAAATTTCAACTTCCAGTCTTCTTTCTTGTTGATTATTACGTCGTGGAGAGCATTTGCCGCTGACTGCTTCAGTTTCTCCTTTCTGCCCATGTTTAGTACGTTTGGTCAGTTAAGGAAACCACAAGCTGTGGTGAGAGCCGCTAATTGCGTAAACCACTGACTCTAAATCAAATGATGAGATATTTTGAGACAACAATATTCATAGCTCTATTTGAATATGAAATGCCACAGCAGACTTGGTTTCGGCACTATCTTTTCAATGTGCTTAATCTTCAACCAGTTGTGTTCTGTTTGGCATAACTTGATAAGTCATGCCTTTAAATGAATTATCAATGACTTTGAGTGAAACATTCCAACGATAGCAGCAACATCAAGATCAGCAAACTTGCCTTGTTCCATGCTGCAGGTGACCCGGTGATTCTGTCAGAAAGAACGGTCAAACCAACCAAACTTGGTCAAGAATTCAAATCTTCTCTTTCTCGATCCTATATTGCAACATTCATACTCTGGTTGTTTCTTGGAATAGCTGTTCGTGCGCAGTTCAATTAAAAGGAATACATTATTTGTAATTCGAGTATTATTTGAGCTTATGAGTTAAACCCCAGAAAAAACCACGATTAGGCCGGGAGTTTTTCTCGTGCACAAATGTTGCAGAAAAAAAACCGAATAGATTCAGTGTGCGCCATACGGAAGAAATGTGTGAAAAATGTGAGAAACAGGCGACATCATTTGATGCTGAATAACTTTTTTACTGCATGAAATGCAGTGCGGGACACTGCCTGCTGTGTCCGGAAAAAGAGTATTTTCAACGATCTTCGATAGAAGAATTAATGCGTAGGTGGCCGCGGCTGCAGCGTATAATAGAAAACCTGTTAGTGATGCACCACTTACGGCATTTCACATTACGCGGTTCGGATCAAGAGCGCTAATCCGAGGATTTGCTCCTTTTCACGCTTCTGAATCCTAATGAGTTAACTATGAAAAGGCAACGACATGCGCAAAGCTCGGATCATGCGACTGGATTAACTCAGTATCTACGCACTTCAATAAATCTGTATTGCACCTTCTCAGGAACAATCTGGCCATTAGCAGTTAACACACCAGTGAGACTGCATTTGGATGACAGGATTGTTCAAGTGGCATGCTCTAGACTCTAGCTAAGAAATACAAATTGAGGCTGTTTCAATAGTTCCGGATTAACAATGATGAATTTGACAACGCAGTTCAACACAACCTCCACGGAATTTCATCAACTGATTATTTGGTCATTGGTGACTGTCTTAAAATGTCTACTGGACATTTTATTATCCTGCTGTGTAATTCTAGCATTCGTTCGTTTCAAACGACTTGAAAGCGGGATCAATTTTATGCTGTGCAACTTGGCAGTTTCCAATATTCTAATGGACGTCTTCAATTCAGCATCTTCGATACTTCTTATTTTCCGTTACTACCACTCTATCCCAGAACAATGGTGCATAGCTCTTGCGTTCTTCCGAATCTGGTTCACTTTTGTCGGTGTGATGATCTTGGCATCCATTTCCGTTTGTCAGCTAGTCACCATTCATCGGAGGTATAACAACGGTCACGTCTCGCGAGTCAAGGTTTTCGTGATATTCCTCGCACCGTGCTGGATCGCTCCCTTGATAACTGGAGTGCTGACCTTGAGCGGAACGCTAGGTAAACATATTTCATTCGGCACTCGGGTCACGCAGTTTCCTGGAAGTAATGCCACTTACTGAACATGAATGCAGCATAAATCTACAGAGAATAATGATTTATAATTGTAGTTTTATTCTGTAAAGCTTTTTATTCAAAGATAACAAATACTTGTGCAGGTGAATATCGAGAGCTTCCACCTCACCTGAACTATTGTGAATATGGACGACAGAATCGACAATTAGCGACATGGATAACCGTAGGACTCCATGTCGCCCTCCCATCGATAACTATGCTAGTTTGCTCCGGAATTATGCTATACAGCCTGCTGCACTTGCGGCGGGTCATACGCACCCTACCAAAGACCAGCACTCATCCTGAAACGTGCGTTCATGTCATACCGCAGTATGAGAACGTTGAGAAACAATCTCGAACAGTATGGACCATTTTCCTTCCGTTCATCTGCCTATTTTCAATCTTCACAACTGGATTCGTTCTGAATCGTCTTAATGATAACGTCATATACCAAGGAAATCGACTGGGCTTACTGTGGGAAAGATTTATTTACCATAGTGCGACATCGATCGTTGCGGTAAGATTGGTGAGGGTCACCGGCGAGAAAGATTACAAGGCTTGCTTCGTTTCAGTTGCTTTACGTCTTTACTACCAGAGATCTGCGTGAGGGACTTCGTTCATTGTGGTTTTCACGGAAGCTTAGACCTCTACCAGAATCGCACAAACGGATTGCCCCGTCCTAAAGAAAAAGCCCGAAGCACATGTACCTCAGTCCTCTCAGCCGAAAGCTTAATACGAATTCCATACGGTTTTTGTAATCTAGTTTTTATGCCGAATTGTTTATTCGTGCGCTTGATTATATCTCAAGGAATCACAAGCGTATAGCTTTTGCGATGTTGAGTCTAGATGGCAGATCGGTGGCTCCATCACAGTCCGTGAAGCTGCACTAAATACCAAACCATTTTGAACCCCAGTTTTGCCCAGCTCTGGCTGTAATGTCTATTCTGGCTATGTTTTTGGCAAATAACCCCTTGAGCTCGTGAGTCTTCCGTGGTTATTAAAGTGCAAACGTTTTACAAATTAACACCTACAGAGAAACTCTGTTTGAGATGGTTGTCGGTGTAACTAGTGTACCTATGTACGCAAAGGTAGTCAAATTCGACTTGACAAACGTGCTGAAAAATTGGCCCGATGAAAAACTCAACACTCAAGTGTCGTCCTGATTTATCTCAGGTTTCCAGTCTAGATTAACTGTTTTATTGACTGTATTGTACATGTCAGTGCATGCGTGAGACATTCTTGAATGTGGACTTCTCAGCTTGAGAATAAATAGTTTAATGTGTGCCCAGTTCTGTAAAACACTTGAAGTGGAAGTACGACATCTTCCCTAAAAGCTAAGCTCGTTACAACAGCCTTTAATATCAGCGAAGTCTTGTAAATTGTGTAAGTCAAGCTTTCACAACGTACTTTTTTTCGCTTTTCGAGTTGCGCAGATTGACCTCAGGGCCCTCTGAACGATCGCACTGGTAATCGCAGAAGTATCTTCATCGACCGAAGTACAACTACAAAATCGGTTTGTTTTCCACAAATTTCAAGTTATAATGCAGTCTGTGGTCGTGACCGGTGTGATAGTAGCTTTGGCCATTGCTGTCCATTGCGCTTATTACACGGGGAATTCGGGAAGCAGGAATCTCAACGTCGTTACACTTGTGGTAAAATTTTTTTTTGTTAAGTGTGTGTGTGCCAGACGATCAGATTCCTTACACCGATGCACATTTCAGAGTCCTCCATATGTTTCGCAGGAAAGTGACGGGAAGCTGACTGGAATAGTCATTGATGTACTTGATCTTGTCGTCCCTCTTGCTGGATACACCTACAACATCAGCCTCCAGCCCGATGGGTCATTCGGGTTGCAACAACCGGATGGTAGTTGGGATGGTCTCGTCGGAAGTGTTATTTCAGGGGTGAGAATCATACTGACCAAGTAACATTACGGTAGGAATTCACTAAAGTAACTTTATTTACAGAAAGCAGATGTGGCTGCTTCCGATTTATTTATCACGCCAGAGCGAGACGAAGCTATCGATTTCACCACTCTGTTCAATCAACTAAACATCAGAATTCTACTAAATAAAGCGACGGGTCTGTCGAATATCAAATATCAAATCGTCAGTCCAAGTGGGGTCCAGTTTGTGCTGCAGGTAAGTTAATATATCTTTAGTCAACTTTCATGAAATATCAACCGTTGATTCACATTTTTCAAGCCCTCCACTGATCCAGAAATTGTTGATATTTTCGCAAACATTCAAGCGAATAATGGATTCGTCGCAAGCAGAGAAATAGGTCTGGCCAATGTCCTGGCCGGTGGCTATGGTTTTATTGATGATGGTGATGTGTTGCAAACGTTTATCGATGCTAACCCTACTCAGTTAGAATTGGATCCCAGAACTCTCCTTACACAGTTCAAAGCATTTGGAGTCAAGCAAGGTATAGTCTGCACTATTGACCTGCACTTTCGTTTTGTTACAGAAAATGATTTTGTAGGTTCACCGCTTCGAGATAAGCTTGGTATTGCCATCTCAAAGATTAATGAGCTGGGCCAGTTGAGCGCAATATACAGCAAGTACAATTTCACCATTGTCTCCTGAGTTTTTTAGTTCCCTGCTGTGTATTCACCATTTTACACCTTTTTATCGCCTAAAAAAAATGTGGGTCTCTTTTCTTGTATTCCTGAGACTCGATAAAATTCTCAAATCAAAAGCCGTCCACCATATGCTGAGAACTCGACGGCATGGCTTCTTGCGTTTAAAAAAATGAATCTTATCAGCGTGGCTGTTTTATTTACAGCAGTAACCATGAACATTGCGAAATGAAATCTACCAAAGCTTTTAAGCGGTGTGATTTTGATTTATTGCCTGTATGAGATGTTGTACAGTACTTGAGCCGTGTTTCACCAAGCGTAACCTCCATCACTGGTTTGGGTGGTGATCAATTTTTTCTGGTAGTGAACACGAGCTTCTGAGTGATTTTGTCTGACCTAGGGCTTCTTCAGCATTCATGCTGACGGAAACGGAGCTCTGACCTGCCCACAAACAGTTGGTGTTAAGATATTCACATTTCAGTTTTTGCTCAGATTCTGAAGAAGTTACAATGCAGTTTTTGATTGGGACAACCTTACTAGTTGCATCGGTGCTCTCCGCGAATGATGTCGGATATTACGCAAACAAGCAACATCTCAGAGTGTTAACAATTGTGGTGCGTGTGAATGTTTAACGAATTGTTCGATGATCCCTGAAATGCTCTGGTTGAATGTCAGTACTTTGTAGAATCCTCCATTTGTCTCACAAGGGAGCGATGGTAATCTAACTGGACTCGTTATTGACCTGCTGGACTTGGTTGCCGCGTCTGTCGGATTCACGTATGATATCGCCCTCCAACCGGACAATATATATGGCATTCAGCAAGCTGATGGCAGCTGGAATGGACTTGTTGGCAGTCTGCTTACCGGGGTGACACAATGTTGATCCACATCCTTCAGGGTGATAAGACCAACTTTGATTATTTCAGAAAGCTGATGTTGTTGCTGCTGACTTCACCATCACATCAGCCCGGGATGAAGTGATAGATTTCTCAACTCCCTTCAGCCAATTCAATCTACGAATTATGTTCAACACAGCCACTGGTTTAAATGATGTCAAATACCAGGTCCTCAGAGACACTTCGTTTCAAGCTTTTCTGCAAGTGGGTGAACTACAGTAGTTTCTAGATGCATGCCGTAATGAGGAAAAAGTAACGATTTTTTTCAGTCTGCAACAAGTCCAAGCATTCAGGCTATATGGAACAATATTCAAGCAAATAATGGATTGGTTGAGAGCGCAGACGTTGCCATAGCCAATGTACTGGCAGGCGGATTCGCTTACATTGACGATCAATCCTTCTTGTTAGCTGCCGTTAGGGCTAACCCCACTCGCTTACAACTGGATCGGAGAGTTCTTCTTACGGAGTTTAACGCATTTGGAGTAAGACAAGGTGACAAGAAAATGTTACAAGTGGTTTATGAATATTTCGGTACGATGAACTTTTCTAGATTCCGAACTTCGCGATCAGATTGGGATTGCAGTCTCAAGAATTAATCAGATTGGTCAGCTGCGTAAACTACTGGTCAAGTATAATATTGCGTAGATCAATTTCTCTTTGCTGATGAGATTTTGATTATCTGACGAAGCTAACGAGTTTGCCTACCAAAAATCTGATGCGTTTTTTATCAGAGCTGCCAGAAAATCCTTCGTCAAACAAATGAGATTAACCTGACGCAGCAAACTCGATCATTGGTTACCGCTTCTTTGTTTCTCGTCAAAACTGAGCCCCTGGCTCATAATGATCGTTGGGGGGGGGGGGGGGGTAACCAACAAGAACATTTCACAAAAACCTTGCCATTCAATGCGCAAAAGACAAAATGGTGGTACACACACAAGATGAATCTTGTAACCTCGTCACAACATACACCCAGGTTTTTGTCTCATTCTGCATTGCCATGATGAACTCAAGACTTGCATCGATAGCCGGTGGGTTGTTTGCAACAGACGTCTTGGTATCGAGCATCCAATAGTGCACTAAGATTCAGCGCCGTTGTTGAAACTACAGATGCAAACTATCTCAAAGCAAACTCGTGTGGTTATTCTGGCTGTATACCTTGTGCGTCAATAGCTACAAGAGCCGTGTTCTCTTTCTGCTTTGTAGCTTCCTCAGGGCCGGTCACCGCTTTCAGATAAGGCCGCATTTCTGGATTGCGAGCACCAACAAGGTCATAGCCCGACCAATTCTCGTTCTGGTTGGCGAACATTTTGGCTCTGAAGATGTAAATCAATATGTGATACAGCAGAAAAAATGCGTCATATTCTATTTGCTCTTCCCACTTACAGATTTGCGGAGCATAAGAACTGAACTCCAAGTTCTTCTTGGAACAATGGGTCAGCGTTCATACACTGGATCAGTTCATCCGTCGTCATAAACGCAAACCGTATGCATTCCAGCACAGTTTTGAAATGTTGCATTCGGCCCTCCATTTTGCTCTTCATCCAAAAAAGCGCGGCATCGAAAACTTGCATCTCGCTCTACGACACAAGTGTTGATGCTCGTTTATTTCTACTTCGCCGTAATGTTTACTTACAGTTATGAGAAGTTCATCGGACTTCAAAATCCAGACCAAATCATCAACCTCGATTTCAGCAAACTCCGGCGTTTTCGACAGTCTGACAAACCGTGTGGCCAATTTGGTCCAAGCAATGTCGAACAGCGCAGACGGAGTGTCCCGAGCAGCTGAGACCGTGCTCCATAGATTATGGTTCTCTAACAAGGTCTTCACGAAGTTCTCCGTAGATCGAGCCAACTCGGGCATTCGAAGTGTTCGGGCGACATCGAATATTTCCACACAGTTTTCATGCCGAACCTGTTCGATGCGTAAACAGAATGCGCTTTAAACAAATTTCAAGGGTCGCTCGGCGAACCTTCAGTTTACCGGTGTAAAAGTAGTTGATGATTGATCTGAGCCCCAGAGTTGTCAGCTGATTTTTGAAATCGATTTCGATGGGTAACTGTGTGAGCTTTGTGATATTGTGCTCGTAGCAGTAGGGTGACCAGAATTCTGTATGGACTTCGAGAAGCGCTGAATGAACTGGAATCACGGTATCCATTGCTTTCAAATGAACATCACAAAGCACTTTCGCGCGCCATAATTCCAAGAGCAGTGCATGTATCCTGCAAAAAGAATTCATCAATCATCTGGAAAACAGTGTGTTTTTCTGGGGAGCTTAGGTCGCTGTGTTAATGCAGATAGGCAAACAACTGGATACATCACGTACTGAATAAAGTGATCCTTGTCTTCATTCACCATTTTTCGCTGCAGCCTAAAGAGTGGATCCTCGTACGGTCTGGGAACTCGAGACGTCCCATCTGAACGAAGTAGGCTTTTGGCAGCGTCTTCGGCGTTTTGTTTCGCCTTCATCGCTGTTGTCGTTTTGAGGATCATACCAAGCTCTGTCAACACATTTCGTTGTTCTGAATTTGCAAACTTCTGATTCTGTAAGGTGAAGCGAAGACCTCACTAGTGGCGACAAGAGCGTTCTTGTATCGTGATTTCACAGCTGCATGTCGATCGGTGTTCAATGCGTTTAGATTTAAGACATGGTGATCTCTGTCGAATTGAAGCTCTCTGATGTATCTGCATGGCTGGCGTGGCGCGTCTTCTTCTGGTTCAGCTCCGAGTGCTTTACTGAGTCGTGATTGTCGCGCGGCAGAACAGTCTGGAATTGGAGGTAGATTCCAGAAGGATTCTGGGGTAGCCCGAATGGGCTTCTCGGGGGGATGTTCTGCCATGGATCGAAACACGAGGAAATGCTTTACTTAACAGCGAGCGCATCAAGGTCACCTGGAAAGAAGATGGGGGGCTTTGTTTGTTTAGTTGCCAAGAAGAAGGTGAGGGATACATGTATCGGATTCTTAGACTCGGTCAACATCCCAGATGTGACTGACATACCCCGACTGATCAAGCCGTGTCCGTTTTCTAAGGATGAAGGTAGCAACAGGATATCAACAATGGTGTAACATTTCAAAGATTTTAATGATGGAACAACTAATGTCCACCTTGGTTAAACTTCATAACATTCATACAAGAATTTGTTGTGAGATAATGTGTTGTGTTGGATTTCTCCCTGATGATTCACAGTCCTACTGATTATCCAGCGGTTTCTGACACGGCAACCAACTTTCAAATGTTCTAGCACGAACGGGTCCAATGCGGTTGAGTTCAGGCCATGTCTCGGGCGCTGCTGGGAGTAGGTTAGCAGCATTGTCCATGACGTCAAGATGCTCAGCTGTGGTGCAACATATTTTGTCGTAGAGGGGGAAAGCTGAAACGCATCAGAAGACCATGGTGTCTGAACATGACCGTTTAAAACTACAGTAGTGGACATTACATCATCGAAATTAGTGGTTTGCAACTGAATCTGACCGCATTGGTTCCATGCGGATCCATTCGGATGCTTAGTAATATTTCAACAATGTTTCATCACTGTGCATTTTATGATTTTGACGATGAGCCACCGCATGATTAAATATTAGTTGCTATATGCGGCAGTGCAAACTCAACAATAGCTACAGTTAAACTTGGATCCCTTCATCGTGAACCAAAATTGATTTTTGGACGACCTAGCTGACATTCTTTTCTTATCAAACGGCCATGGTTGTTTTGCTTACCCGTTCGGACCTCCCCTGCCTTCTGTTTGCCTCATTAGATCATTTCCTCATTCCTTCATCCTGGCTGAGGTGACCTTTGCTTTTGGAAAGGTCATGCATCAAGATTAGAACCAGTCTTCCGTTTGCCGTTTGGAGATGACTGGATTGTGTTTTAAGTGGACTATGCTATCCAGAATGTGCTAGCTTTGGCAGAAAACCACTGAGAGATAACCACCATGACACAGAGTTTAATAAATGGAGATGATATGGTTACATGGTCTGTTTTTACCACATCTTAAATGTTATTCGACAAAGTGACTGCACGCTGAGAGCAACTCAAAATAGAACCGAATTGAAACGCAAAGTTAGAATAACACGATGGCACCTGCGCAAGAGATTGCCGTGCACCGCGAGTAATGATAAAAGCAGAAAAGTGAAAGGAAAAATGACGCTGCGTGAAGAACTGGGTTGAAGCTGATCCGAAAGTACGCTCAAGCCGCAACCATGGCATCGCGGCATTATTGACTCCTGAAAAAAACGGAGATATCGTGGGAGTTCAGATACAACAAAAACCATGAGATACATCACCGAATTTTGCTTTATTGCATCCCATCATTGTATGAATGAATACACAGATTCTACTCAGACAGTACAAGCCATACCTCACTGACGGCAAGACGTTATTTCCGCTTCGGTACACTGATAAGCGCGCTGCTGTTTGGCAATGTTTGCTAACTGGATATCATAAACTTCCTGCCCGCAAACCCGCAAAGTGTCATCCAACCCACAGTACGAACCTTGCAAATAATCACTATAAACAAAAAACAATCACAAAAGAAGAACAAATACAAGTGTGAATGAAGTTCACCAGCAGATAAATGATTTCATGGCTGGGCTGTCAATTCTTTGACTGAATGTCTCCCAGCTGGCTTCCACAGAACCGCCTGCACCAATGATTCCAAATGAGCTGAAGGTGTTGAAGAATTCGTTTTCCCTGATGGCGCTGTAAGCTTCCTGAGCACATGTCAAGACTGCGCTTGCAACCAGCGGATCGTTCATCATTTGTCGTCCACATCTTTCGGTTATTTCAGCGTTACTGAGGGTGATGGGGTCAGTGCATTGCTCTCTGGATAATTCAGTGATACCACGGAAAATATGGTGATTGGTTCCATTAGTCAGGCAGCGAGCAGCAAATTCCTCGTAACAGGGTAACACTTCGTTCAGGGTAAACCTGGTGAGCCAATCGACGCATGGAAAAAACTTTTAATCTATAAAGAATTCTTACGCGCAAAATTGGGCCTGGTGCTGTTGTGAGAGACTGAGCTCTGAGTTGGGATCGACCACAAATTCAAATTGTTGATCCATTCCAGGGATGCATGTCCGCATGCTTTGCAAGGAACAATCGCTGTCGCCTAAACTCCGTGCTGAAATTGTTCCAAAAGCCAGAAAGCTCAGAAAACACAATCTTGTGAAAGCCATTTTAGCAACCATTTCTCAGCTTTGATAGAGCCGAGATGTGAACTTATTCGAGAAGAACTGCTTATTATATTCAGGCAAACTTCACCTCTACGTTATCGCAGCGAATATTTTAGACCACATGTATTGTACATAATCAGAGACGCAGATATGATATTGACGCATCTCACGTCAGCTCCTTATGTACAACGAGTAATCGGCCAAGTGTGGTGACACCAGCGGGAATGACTCGAGCAAAAGACACGTTCTATGAGCGAGGTAGGTTGGCACCAACAATACTGTACTAACTGTTGCAAATGTCTTAATTGAGACCAGACCAGCTGGTAACATCAAATTTGATTTTATGGTGGCAACATCCGATTCTTTATCTGTTTTCCCGCATTTCACATAACAAAGATCACAAGTTATTGCTTTGAATCCCAGATAACGCAGAAATTCAACGTGATTTCCGAATATTTTCGCACCGTTCGTGCCGGTAAATTCTATCTGCTGAGATTACAAAAGCCCAAGTTGAATTGTTCGGCTTCATTACAAGATAGCGTACGAGAAGTCGGTCATTTCCTAATTGTCCCCAAACTTGATCAATAGATGCGTCAAAAATCAAGACATGTCCACTCATTGAGAACAAAAGTTTCTGAAAAACGGGGAGCAGAAAAGCCAAGCTGCCGTCTTGTGCTATGAACATTCTTTTTCCCACTGTTTTTCTTTCCGAAAACAACCAGCAGAGGGCGCTCGCGTAATCACGTAATCACTGTGCAAACTCGACTCGATTTACAACTCTTGGCAGTTGTAACTTCAGATCATGATCAACAAGATTTGCAACGTTTGTTGTCACTGTTTTCTGACCGTAACTCGTTATATAGAAGAGGCATTCTCAAGTATGAGTTCAGAGGGAATGCCGAATGGTTCCTCCAGACTGTCCATCATTGAACTCGCCTGTGAATTTCTTTGAACTTCATGTATGCCAGTTTCATGCATTTTGGTATAAACCTTTGACTCCTGATTTGGCATAAATAAACCGTTCTAAACTTTCAGGTACCCCCCCCCCCCCGCCCCTAGTAGACCTAGCTTTCTGAGGCCGTCAAGCTAAAAGAATGGCTGATTTTGATTGACATTTGTGCGTTGTGTTTATTCAGGGGTCGCGGTGTTACTCTGTTGACATTGGTGGCGGGATTCCGTCAGATGCTTGTGCTGTACCTGCTGTACTTACATAGCGTTCAATTTAATGGAAATTACTGTACTTACTAATCTAGCGGAGCAATCTTTAAAAGTTCTACTGACGTACTGCCGCTGATTAGACTTGTTCAGCAAAATCACGTCATCGAAACGAATTTCTCCGTTCGTTCAGAGTCTCCAGTTTTCCTCTACCGGTAATCAAATCAGCGGTAATCAAATCACATGCGGGCAGATAATTTGGATGTGACCAGTGACAATTTCATCTAAACCGTAGGAAAACAATGAAGCTTATTTTCAATCACGGGAAATGGGGGTTCCCCGCTGCTGACGGAAAAGCCGGCAAGATAGCGCTCATGATAAAGATCTTGGTGTCGACCATAAACAAACAATCCACCACCCCAGTAAATTCACAAATGGCAGCTATACAGACGACTGTAGAAAACTTGGAAATTTCCATGATTTCGGGAAAAACATGTGAATTTGGTCTTAGCAGCAGACCAGATTTCGGTCAGCGAGATGAAACAAGGCAGATGTAAGATAACCTTTCGAACCATCCACTTGATCACACATGGTAAGGCGATCAACTAGGCTTATTGACGGCAGTATATAAGTTAGAGTGAAACAACCTATCAACCCAACTTCTCTTTCCAATTCTACTTCTGATTTTCTTTTCAAAACTTTCGCAAGAATGTCAAAGCTCTGTATCGCTCTGCTCGTTTTGGTCGCTCTTAATTTCTGCACCGCAGGCCCTGCACGTGAACGTCGTCAGCTTGGAAATGCAGTGAGTGTGATCTTTATCCCACGAACCTTGTTTTCAATTTAATCATTTTGACTTTTTGCATTAAAGGTTGTGGATACCGCCAAATCTGCTGGCCATGCACTGGCTGCGGTGGGAAGTGGACTGACTCTTCAAGGAGACAAGGCTGCCCACCATGCTGGAGCATCAGTTGACCGTGCCAGGGATGCTGTCGGTGACGTCGGTCATGCGGTTTATGAACCTAAAAATCCATGAGCATAACTGATGTAGATACGAGGAAGAATTTCATTCGATGTACAATATCAGCATAAACTTGCTTCTTTTCATGATGAACGTTTCTATTCCAAACTGCCGTAATCAGCTGATGATGGAAAACGTGTTGAAGTTTCATGATGTCATAATGTACGCGGAATAAAGAAAAGTGGATTCATTGATTCTGCACCGATGAGGAAACCTGATAGAAAGCCTGCATAGCGGGAATTGTAGGGACGGGGGGGGGGGGGTGATTAAAAAAACACTCGCATTCAGGTAAAAAACGAAGACCGTTGCCGACAGCAAAAGTTTAACGCAGCTGGCGGTCAATGGCAATGCTTGCGCCTCACACGATCTCTCTTAGCTTTTACAGTCAGGTTTCCAGCTTTGGCAACGTGCACATATCTCATCGTGCTTTTTAAGTTCTATGGTGAGATTCACCAGGTTATTTAGACTTGACCATTCGGTCGAAAATCAATACTTTCGAGGGGTAGCAAAGGCTTGTTTCAGTACCCCCTGCGAGGCAAAACGCAGCTGTCCATAATGTTTCTGAGACTACCATAGAGTAACTGTCCAGGTCAGTGATCGCATAGTCGATCGGTCGACATCGACAAACAATTGTCTCAAACTGACGCTCTAGCGTACAAGATGGACATGGATAGCAGACACGCAGCTACGGGATGACTGTAAGACCGCTTAGGCGAAGCATTGCAGAGATCCCAGTCACACGCGCATGTTTCCGTCCCGGATGGCAAAAGATCGTCTAATAATCTCCCGCCTTTCGTGCATTCGTTTTTCTTATACCCACTCATCCGAAATGTGTAGCATCCCCGATCGTACACTGAAAAAAAAGTTTGCCAATTATTTAAAACATCCCAACTGGAACTAGTGCGTTGAATAGCCGACAAAACAGTTCTGCGCGTAGCTTGCAACTCGACAAGATAGCTATTTTGCGCTGTGTGAAATAATTGGTACCGGTACCTTTTTGTCGCCCCCTAAAGGGGGGGGGGGGGGTGACGTACAATACCCATATTTATTCCTGACCAATCAGTCGCGAATTTCAGAACTTCTGCATTATCTTTTGTACTGTGTTCCACTGGTAAACGGGCCGACATTTTGAAAGTGCAGGTAGAAGGAGACAATTCAAAAAGTCGCATACGATAATACGATATGCTACGTCACGTACGATACGATACGCTACGTACGATACACTATGTCACGTACGATACGCAACGTATGCTACATTACGTAACGCCATGTCACGTACGAGTTTCTTACCTCATGACGAACTGTGAATGCTCTTCGGTATCATAGTTTAGTCAGATGAATGAGAGCTGATATCCTTCATACCGATTTACCACGTCATTTTTCACAAATGAGACAAAAACTGAAAAATTGATGTTTTATCTGAAGAGTCCTAGCTAATCCTCGAGTAGCCGGGCACAATTTTCCCGTCAAAGAGCAAGCAGCTAACTTTGTACCGCCTCTGTTGTGTCGGTTCTACTTGACAAGGAGCGAAACAAGGGCCAAGCATCAAATGAAAAGTATTCGTATTTTGATGGGAAGTTCTCTATACTGGAATGTGCGAAGCTCTGGTTTTCCGACTAAACAATCAAAAATGTTCTGCAAATTGGTCTTCAGAAAGTATAATATTTCTCCATGAGTTTAAAAGGGTTGGAGCTGAATAAGTACGACCTGCGCTACTATTTTCACGCAATTTAATTATTGAGGCAGCTATGTTGCCGCTTTGCACTGGAAAGTTTCCCACCAGCCAAAATTCGCCCGGAACCATTCGTATTTTTGGGTCTGGAAACCTTTGTTCGGTTCGAAAGGTACAACTGTAGAGGCTATGTCAAGTGAGCTACAAAGCCTCAATACTTCAAGATGTTCGATTAGAGAGCCTCTATGCGCCCGGAATCTCATGTCCAACCTGATATATTACAATCATGTGGCTTTTAGAAATGATAACTGTGCAGGTTTAAACCGCTTCCTGTGTCAGATCAATGTGAAGCTCACATCCGCATCAGCCATTTTTGGATTCCTACACTCAAGATCGCTCACTGTCGGTCATGACTAGATGATAATCTGGGTGTGCTTGAAAATATTATCAAAAACTCTGTTTTGCAACCTTTTTTGCTTTCAGCTAGTTTGTGCACCCTTTTTAGCAAGATGGCCATCTCTTTCAAGTTCGCAGGCATATCGTAAATTACACACATTTGTGACTAACCTTTCGTTGTGGGATCAGTTTGCCTGAAGCAAAATTGTGGTACATCTGGTGGGCAAGTGGTCCGGTTGGTTGTTTTGTCGAGGCTGGGACATTTAGTACACGAGTAACACTGCAAGCTTGCACCTACGTAGCGCAGATACAAAAGAGTAAAATCTGACCAAAGCATGGAATAAATCATCGTACCCAAGCGCAGTGTAAGGGTAAAGATCGTACAGCAGAGAAGAACTGAACAGGATATTTTCATCGTAGGGGGGACACTCGCAAGAACTTTGCAGATGTAGTTAAATAATAAGACAATTTTAACCAGCTGATAAATGGCCCCCTCGAAGTGCGAAGTTTTCGGTTGCCCGACAACCGGACATTAGGTATTCCTCCAACCCAACTTAAACTGCTGTGTCATGGGTCACAAATTCGCAAAAACAAATTCGCGGGTGAAGTGATGGACGATTTCGAAATTGTCTGAAACATTTCACCAAAACGAACCATCATTATATCGACCAATTTTATCAAAATCGAAAATGTTTGATTCGATTGAAACGGTCAACGGAGCCGACGCGTTCAGTTCAATTTTGAATCTATCCAGATACTGATTATAGTCAATTCACAGTTAACAGGAAAGACGGTGTCATTTTCTGCGTACGTTTTGAACTTTGTATGCTCCATTCATTTTTCACGCCCTGTACGGCCCGGAGAACCACTCATCAATGTTAGTCGATTTTGGTTGAAATAATTTTCCATTCAGAACTGGGTGTCGTATCAAAACACAATTGAGGGGACAATATGACTGCCACGAGGCAGCCAAAACGAAAGGCCCTGGCTTTTTCGGGTGTATGTGCTGCGCTGTTATTCGATTTTGCTGAGTCACCAATTACTATTCATTTCTACAGTGATCCCAACGAGATTTGAGTACAAAAGACGTCTGAGAACGGTTTTACAGTACCCAGAATTTGGGAGACAAGGTTCGATTTAGGACAAAGTTATAAAATCGATACGATTTCGTGCCTAATTACAACGTCTGCAAGCCAAAGAAACCAAATGTAACCCATTGCAACTAGAAACACACTGCAAAGTGCAACATCAGTGAATAAATACAATATCGAAACACAAATAAGACAAAAACTCAGACTGATGCAGCAGTCTGAAAACAAAATTACAAAAATAAACAAAATTAAACTCAGGCAACTACTGAAACTATTGCAACCAATGAATTAATGGAACTACTGAAACAACTGCAACCATTGAAACCATTGCAACCACTGAAACCGGTGCAACTGCTGAAACCACTGAAACTACTGCAACCACTGGAACCACTGTAATCACTGAATTGTTGTTTTGGATGGACTGGAATTTATTTTTAATGAAATTAAATCCGGGCCATATAAGATTCATTACAAGTTAATTACGATCAAAATCATCTACAAGTCTCTAACAACGCAGAACATTAGATCGAATCAACTCTGAAAAACCATGCAGATCACAACAACTTTGTTTATCAGAAGTTTTGATGACTGTTGCATGACGAACTGGCCTGATTCTCTTACATTCAGTTATTCGTTGCAATGGGGCTGCATTTCGTTTCTTCGGGTTGCAAAGGTTGCAATGAACAGGAAATTGTACCGCTTTTATGAGCTTAGTCCTAAATCAAACCTTGTATGGAGACAACGATGAAATGAGAAGAACGTCTCAAGAGCCATTCAGAGTCGGGGATTGAACCCATGGCCGAACCGTTCCACACTATGTCCGGCTGTCACATTAAAACTTTCACCTACCGTTACAGCTGACGTAGAATTCATTTCTTTATACAACAGGCTGAGAGCTGGTTCAACCTTTGACAGCCAGCAACGGGTTCATTTTTAACCGAACAGCGTTTATATAACAAAGCCGCAAGATTTAGACTTAATGTTTCAGACAAATACACACTCAACAAGCACGTTTTAGAATGGACAACATTTAAACTTGACGTTGTTCAAGGCGGAATCATCGCCTGACCCTTGATCGCTCTGGACCTGGGTTCGTATTCCGCAAACTGCGTGACCGGATGGGCACTTGATTTCGTCTGTCCAGGAGCCAAAGTAGCCGTTTTGTACGATCCAGCTGTTCCCATCAAGACACGTGATGCCAATGCCATTAGCAGCCGTGTTGTCTTCTACTGGACCTTCTTGCTTCATTTGAAATCCCGTTATTGGATTGGTTGTGGACTTTCCACGAGCCCAGAAATTCGAGAAAATTCCGCGTGTTCCTGTGCTGCCGCAGGAGCGCATTCCGTGGATATCAGTGCCCCACAAGCCCCATTTGCCTTGTGTGCTGCTTATCTGCTGACAGTTTTGATAGTCCACTGTTGATTTTGAGTTCTTGGGGCAACATGTGATCTTTATGGCGTTCAGTGCCGTGCAAACTTGCCCCGTTTTTTTAACGGGAAGAAAAAACGGGACGAATTTACCGTTTTTCCGCCCGTTACCGTTTTTAC
>JAQIWT010000486.1:0-19364 GCA_034696485.1 Isohypsibius dastychi
TTGATCTGCAATAGCAGCCTGGTGAATTCGTCCGCTGGAAGATAGATTTCCACGACATCTCCCACGGACAGCTCAGGAAAATCTTTTGGATTCAAATGCAGATCCTCGAAATCCGGCACTTCTTCACCTGTGAAAATCGAAATGATACAAAACTGACATCGACTGGAACAAAATCAACAAGATCTGCGCCAGTTTCTCCGATCACAATATATATCCCAGATATATACCTCCTTCGAATCGTCCAACTTTGGACCGACTGTGAATCTGCAGTTTCACGGTTCGAAGTTTTGAACGGAATATGGGATCCATGACGTCTGTAGCCAGTCACCAGAACCTCTGGGACTTCTGTCATGTAGCTAAAATAACTGGAGAAAATTCACTAACAAACTCGTTTTTGGTTTGTTTACAAACCAAGGCCAAATAGACAGCTGTTCCGTTCAGCAGGTGGTTACCAACTGGTGGTAACAGTAAGTGGTTACGAACTCGTCGAGGCGCCCTTCAATGAAGAAATCAATTCTTTCAGGAATGCTTCCCACTTTAATTCACCAAAAAATCCTTGGACAAGAATCTGACATCGGTATTTCGGCCATTGACTGCGAAAAAATCAAACTAACAACAGGCGCCAGTTTTCGGCCGAAATATAATAAAACAAAATATCGCTGACAATATCCAGATCTAACAAAAATGAAGAAAAAGCGATGGTACAGGGAGAAATAAAGTCTCAAAACTTTCATCTAACCAATAAAACGGTGCGTATTTCTCAGGCCAGTAACAAATAAGGAACATCATCCCATAGAAAACACTACTGGGAGAACAATGGGGTCTTCTGAGAACTGGTGGAGTCACCCCGTGTAGGAGCCGGTGGACGAGTTCCTTCGCGGATCTTTTCCATGAATTTTCTACGGACTTCCGGCACGATATCGGTGAGAATATGATCCAAACGCTTTAAATAAACAATTTCAGCTAATCTTGAACTGCGATAGAAAAACAAGCGTAGATTACCTTCGAGTTCACTTTCAACACATCATCCAACTTGCATTCACCCTTGTTGACAAAAACGCTGGCATTCACGGAAGGCACTTTCACCACCTCGTCGATCCATCTAGAACGGGAACTCTGGTTAACGGACCACCTAAAAAAGAACTTCAAAGCAATGAAATAAATCGTACTGCTGAATTTCTTTTGTGTGTTTCCGCTGGATAACTGCTGGAGGCAGAGCACGTGCAACGAAGCCGGCGGAAGCCATGTTCGCTCTAAAAAAAATCCCCGATATCTTACAGTTCTCCATAATGAATATACAGAACCAGAACTTACTCAGTAGCGTCACCATTCAGAAAAAGACGAGAAACCTCCACATTTTTTCCAGCGACGTGGACCTGCTCCAGGAATGGGCGGACCGAAGGTTCCGTTCGCGCATACAAGTGATACACAAGCATGCCCTCCTTATCTCTGTAGCTTCGTCGCCAGACACCAAGCTCCTCATCATCCCCATCCCGGAGATGGCTGCAATCCAAAACTGCTTTTTCTTCCAGTGCTAAAAATCACGAGACACCGTTATCCACAGCCCGCAGCATAACACTAGTCTCGAACAACCTACCAGATCGAGGGGCAACTTCAGGCTCATCGTCGAGACTGCGTTTCCGTTTTTTTGACGACTTTTCTTTTGCCGACTCTCCAGATTTCGTTTTAGAATCTCGAACAGGACCTAAAAACGGATAATAACAAATTGTACACGTTTTTTCGACACGAACAACAAGGTTTACTGACAGGCGCAAACCCGCAAGTCCATGCTCTGTTTTCCTAGACGTCGACCCTTACTGAAATATAAAACAAATGTGCACATTACTGTACAAACACAAAACAGGCATTGCTTTCCACTAACCTATCTTCGACCACAAAGTGGATTTTGATATTCTTCTTGTTTCGGAAGCAGCTGTTGTCACAGTGGAACTTGAAATGGCAAGTCATAGCCATGTTAGCTGGAAAGAAAAAATGTACAATTCCGAATACCACAGCAGCAAAAAGTGCACTTACGCTCTGTTCCGGTTGGCCTAAAAGGAAAACTGACAGTATCCGTCTTTTCATCAAATTTAGCAGTTTCATCCAGGCAAGTCAGATACCGAGCTCCTACAAAACAATGCAGAGCAACGATAAATCGTGCTCTGGAGCGATGGGAGTCCGGCTTCTTACCGCTAGCTTTATGCTTCTCGCAAGTTTTGACTTGCTTCCCGTAAGTTCCTTGGTCGTCGTGAAAGGCAGTCACTCGAACAGTGGCGCCGGGGTATCGAGTATTGGAACTCAGGATCACATCGCAAGGACTATTCTTTTTGATGAACAACTTCTTGCTTCCGTCGTCCTTCCTCATGAATGCCCATTCCTTTCCATTAACCGGAGGACATGTTATGTCGAAACCGATAACTCCATGGTCGTCCGCAATATGACTACAATGAGGAGAATACGTAAAATAACACGGTCTCTCACAACTAATAATAACTTCTTACTAAGGAGCAGCAGAAGCAGAGGATTCTGATCCTGGCTCGTCTTCCCCGTTGATACTGAAATTTCCAGATCTGTTGCCTGAGCCTGCATCATCGGACTCTGAGGTGATATCCTCCGGATAAGTCAAACCAGAGCCGTCCCCGAACAAAAATTCGGACTGCGGCTGATACTCATAAATGTGCGTTGATTGGTTCTGCTCAGCCAATTTCACGGCATCTGGCTGGGATGACCATCGTGGATCGTTCTCCGGCCCATCAAGATTGATAAATTCATTCAGTACAGAATCCCAGTTAAAATCTGCAAATTCAAATCCTTGGCTGCCGCTGATATCGGTAACCTGAAAATTTCGGATCCATGACATCTATTTCATAAGTCTTCGATTTCTGCTCTCTTATTTATTCAAAACTTACCTGCGTGAAGGGACACCACGAAGAGAGACCATCTTGACTAGCTGGCAATTGAAGGCACGGCTCTTGAGACGCATGTGAACCAGCAGCTCTGTTTCCCTGCACGAGAATTCCTTGGTTTCCGCCAATTGTCACGCTCTTCACGCGCTGGACGGAAGAGTATAAAGGAACGGTGAATGGGATCACCTCAGCCATTCCTGGTGGAGTCGGTGTGCTGCTGGCATCAGAGGACATTTGGGAAAGCTCGGGATACATATCGGGAGTAACCTCGCGCGAAACTGTACGGTCTCGCGTAACCGTGTGGTTCATTGTGCGAAAAACCTGCAAAAGCAATCTACAAACACAGCATGTAATGGATTTACCTGGTGACAACAGAAAAGATCGTCGAAAATTACTCAAGGAAATTGAAGCTTCGTCAAACCTTCTTCACCTTCTTACCTACTTGAGCTGACGAAGCAAAATGAGTAAAATGAGGAATTTTGACGCAAGAAAAGGAACGCGAGTAAAGTTCTTTATCACCAGCCGGTAGTGTAGATCTGGGAAGTGGAAAAGCGAACCACAAGCTTATCTTATTTTCCCCTTCCCCCTTTGTTATTTACCGCGGCGCCAGCAGAGTGCGTGCTCGTATGACGTCAGTCACTTTCAAGGGAGACCCTCTGACTGCGCTGCGCCTTCCTTCATTTCGTCAGACTTGGCAGACAGGGCAATCGCTGGCGTGTGGCAAGATTTATCCCGCCCCCAAGGAACCCATATCGTGTGATACTGGTAGGTCAGATGATTTGCTAGGACGGACGCCAGCGTTTATTTCAGAATCCGGATCCGTCAAAAAAGCATAACATTGATTCGTTTCGTTTAGCTCTTGTGGATAGTTCCATGTGAGGCGCTGATGAAAGAGGTTTGTTATTAATTTTGTTACTAATTTAGGTAATATCCGCATCTCGATTTGCTTTCTTCCCATTAGAGTCTGTCCAAGGAGTCGTCGAGGAGATTGTATCCAGAATGAGTAGCTCGCAAGGAGACGTTTGCGAAATCCGCCATACTCATCACCTCATTTCCGACTTGCAGCGGATTTTGGTAACGGCAGAGTGCTCGGATCTCACGCTTGTTATAGAGAATGTGCATCTGAAGGTGAGGAGTACTTATCGATGTACATAATTCACTTCTCCCTGCTTCTACTTTTCTCGATTTTTTGAGGTTTATTATGGTCTGCAATATATTGTTAGGATCTTTTAGCTGTGTTTGGGAGTCATGAAGTTGTTTAAATTCTTCTAGGTTCAATCAGTGTTTTGTCTTTTAATTTGT
Organism: Isohypsibius dastychi; assembly: GCA_034696485.1. Taxonomy (NCBI): domain Eukaryota; kingdom Metazoa; phylum Tardigrada; class Eutardigrada; order Parachela; family Isohypsibiidae; genus Isohypsibius; species Isohypsibius dastychi. The sequence continues at coordinate 4,209 of JAQIWT010000486.1, forward strand.
GAATACTGAGAATGGACTCATAAGGCTGATATTCTGTAAACGGTAACTTTGAACTGACATCTAATTCAAGGGTTATCAACAGCAATTTGGTTGGAAGTCAGAGATTCAAGTTTTCTAACAAAGCGTAACATTACTTCTTGTGGCAGGTTCACAAGAGTATCCTCGCCAGTCGGAGCGAGTACTTCCGGTGAGTGGTCCTGTTTTGCATTAAGCCCTTCATTTCAAATTTGAATCATCTTCACGCATTTTTGGTTTCAGTGCATTGTTATATGGAGGAATGAAAGAAATGAATCAAACGGAAATCGAGCTTCGCGAAACTGACCTTGCCTCATTCAGAGTTCTGCTCGAATATGTTTACACGGGAATTTTGAATTTGTCAAAGCTGAAGGTGAACTGACTTCTTGCACATAAAGGATAAGGTTGTACGACAACATTTTTTATAGGTCGAAGTTCTGGTTGGGGTTCTAGCGCTTGCAAACCAGTATCAATTTCCGGAACTTGAGGTAACCCGTCTGCTTCGGTTGTTTGCATTTGGTGTTTTGTAATTTACCGAAATGGTTTAGTAATTTAACAAAATGATAATTGCAGCGGGACATGATATTTCACATGAAAGGAGTTTTGAACGGTAAGTGCCGGACCTTCTTCAAATTCTACTGCTGAACGATCTTACTTACATCGGTTTATTGTTTGCAGAAGGAAATGTCTGTTCCGTTTATCAGACTGCCATTGAATTTGAGATGCACGATCTCGTCTTCACCTGTGTCAAGGTAAACTAGATGACCATGTTCGTGCTAAAAGATATGATTCATCTCCTGTTACACAATTTTCAGTTTATTGATCGATGTGGAACCCGAATGTTGGAATCTGAGGAAATACTTCGATTGAATGCCGTCAGTATTCCTGTTCTTGCACAGCTATGTTTAATTCACGTTTTAATTTTTGTAACAGAATGCAGTTCACCAGCTTCTCCTGCGTGATTCACTTTGCGCCAGAGAAATTGAAATATTTTCAATGGTCAAACGATGGACGGATGTTAATCAGGATCCACAGGGCTTGGAGATGATTTTGACCGCCATAAGATGGGAGCTTCTTTCGAATGAGGAACTTGTGACAGAAGTTCGGGAAAGTCGGCTTGTTCAAAGTGAAAAGATTCTGGTTCGTATTTTTTTGAAATCAGTTGCGTGTTTTCTTAATAAGGTTTGTTTCAGGATATCTTAGCTGATAAAATCCGTGGAGTCGAAGACCCACTGCAGCTTGCCCACCGGGGGTTTCTCGGTATATTTTATAATATTTGAATATTTTTTTCTGGATTTTTCTTGAGGTCCAGTTGTGATTTTAGATATCGGAGTCAATGTCGCTTCGTTGAAGTTCGGGAGTTCCGTCACACGAGGAGATGTCAGCAACAACGCGCTTTTGCAAGAAGGAGACGATGTGGTAAAACGATGGAAAAATTACTTCTGTGTGCTTTTATTGCCACGAATGTTTTTATGGTAGAATTACGATCAAGATCGAGGTTGCGCCCGCCACATCATCGACCCCTCGGAGAAAGCGGCTTGCATCGTCGTGAAACTTGGGATGCCGGTGAGCAATCTAGATATCATTGGAGTCCGACACCGTCTTTTATATAATGATTCATGCAGTGTATCATCAACCACATTAAATTTCTACTGTGGGATAAGGTTCGTCGTGTTTAATCGATCCAGCTTGTTACGAGGAATAACGCAGTTTTTTTGTTCAGGATTCTCGATCTTATTCTTACTTTGTGGAGCTTTCGATCGATGGAAATCATTGGACGAGATCCGTTGACTACTCTTCTTTCCTTTGCCGCTCCTGGCAGGATATATATTTTACACCTTGCACGGTTCAGTATATTAAGGTAAGATAAATCATATTACCGTCGATGCGACCATGGGATGATTCAACTGGTATGAGTTTCCAGATAGTTGGAACTTTAAATTCGAACGTGAGTGACATCAATATTTATCTTATTCCATTAAGCCTTTCGTCGTTGTTTCTTGTTTGTTTCGTATTTAAAGTATTTCTCTATTTTTCTAGGGTCGCTATTTCAACCTGGTCAAGCTAGAAGCCGACTGGCTGGAAAACATACCGGAAGTCCGTAACGGGATTGTCGGTGAGAGTGGATCATAATTTTCGCAAAACTGCTTTAAATGGCGGAATTATTTACAGTGCCAACAGCGAACGTTGCTAGTGTCTCAAGGCATGCCGCGGTGATTGAGGTGATTTTGACTGAATCGGTGGTTGCGTGGATGGGAATTTGAATATTTATATGAAGGGCGTGAGTCGAACCAGGAACGCATTGATTAACAACGGAGCTTTGATTTACGATTGGGATAATGGGTAAACGGTCTCTGTAAAATTGCCAGCGTCGGGTTTGTTGGTTAATCGTGATTTTGCTGGCCAGGTACACTTGCCATCAGATCGGAAGTGGTAATATTGTTGTTCATTTCAATCAACCATACAGTATCTCCTCCTTACGGATGCTTCTATGGGTATACTCAATTCTTTTATACCCGCTAACAAAGCGGTTCAAATCTGATATGTTTGCAGGATATTGATGAGCGCTCCTATACTTGTAAGTATTTCCCATGCAGATTTTTATACTTTTGTGTGATATCGCTAATCATTCTGTGTGTCTGTAGATATGATCTCCACATCCACTAACGGCAGAGACTGGGTTTTCTTATTGGACACCAAGAATGATCCTCGCCGATCCTGGCAGAGTCATCGGTTTCCTTCTCGTATTTGCTCTTTTATCAGGCTGACCGGAATTAGCAACACAGCTAATGAAGGTAGTTAGTTATTACCTCATTTTCTTCTACATTGAAATTGAAAACTTAATTATGGTTTCACTCAGTTTTTCACGTCGTCCATTTGGAAGCACCGGATCAAAGCGCTCCAGTCATTCAAGATGTCGATGAATCGCTGGATATGGAGATATCGCACAACGAGCCGGATATTATAGTGGGAAATCAAGACTATCATCCAGCTGCTCAAGTTGTCGGGGCGCTAGTTGCTCCACAGCAAGGCAGAAGGTCTGGTTCAGGACGAGCTCGTAACGGGCACTCCTAAAAGAATATCTTTCGAATTTCGGTATTTTTGACTCAGGTGACTGTATTCCGCTGTATTTTTCGTTTTATTCGCCGGCGATGTTCATGAATCCGGTCTTTTGTTTTATCGGGTAAACAAATTTTTCCTAATTTTATTGTTTATTTTTTACCAGTAATGACCTTATATGCTAGTCTATTTGTAGAAATGCCATTCACTGCTGTATGAAAATGAAATCTCTAACATGTCTATCTCCTTGGTTTATTTAATTCTCGTCATGTATATACTGATCCGTTACAGAAGGAAGATTTCTGGCCACGGGTTGACTTTGGGATGATTTGTCGTCATTCCAAGCTCCCATAAAGTACATGTCAGTTTCCAGATCAGGAATCGGACTCCGCCTGTCATCATGAAACGTTGGGATAGAATTCAGTTGGTATTTTGCTGTCTTTGCCGAATTGGTCGGTTCAGGATCATTTGAGAAGAACATATTGTCGTTGTGATTGCTGCCGGAATCGTCGAACACTTGCCTTATTTCGCTGTGCATATAGAAAATGTTTGGATTGGGTTTTTGGCTTTCTTCCAGATCTGCTTGATAGAAGTACTCGTTTGTCGAACCGGATGCAGGTGGAACGCTCTTCTGATATAGAGATGGTCTGGAAATTTTGGAAACGACGGAAGATCCTCGCGGTTGGGGCTGAATACAATGTAAGGGTAACTCCAAAACTCTGTGTTGAAGGGGTGAACATACCTGCTCGAAAAGGTCATCCATCGGTGACATCGGAACAATAAGGCTCGCTTCTCCATCGAAAGGCAAACCTGTAAACGCAATTGAAGTTCGTAATGTTTTATAAATTGTTACAGAGGTGGATACATCAAACGGATAATAGTGCAACCTGGATTACCTCTGCTTTCCAGAAAAGGGATCAAGGTGAGTGCGGCAAAAAATGTCTCCATTTTCCATTAAATGTTAATAGAGAAAACTCACCAAACCGAAAGCTTTTATTTAGTGTACGAAGGACTGCTTGCTAATCCTGAAGGCGAAGAAAACCAACTAAAAATAAATCAATAACCGTGACCGTAGTTCACAACTAGGATCACGTCATCGAAAAAAAATCGATTAGATTGAGCGAGAATAAGCATGCTAACTTGAGATCTGTTTATTGTTGAACTTTCCTGTATTGCAAATAGTTCTGGTGGCGAAACTTTGAACGATAATTATCTCTTTGTAAAGGGTAGACAGATATAACAACTAAAACGGAAAAAAGTGCTTCGTGTGTTTTAATCATTCACTATGATTGCAAAAGCCCATCTTCTGTACATGTTTTCTTGACAAGCTGTCAGATTATCGACAGGAACATATTATTAAATTCTGCGTTTATTCTTGAAACTTGAAAATTCAACTCTTCTGAAATTTGAAAACTGTCAGAATTACAATGGACACGCTTGTGCTCATGATAAAAAGAAAACTCGTTCGCCTAGCTCATTCAACAATACTGTATATGACAAGGATATCATTAACGGGATATGATCCATTCTAATCTTGCGCCTTGTTTTTGTACGCTCCACATTCATTCGACTTATTTTTCAAAGCCGAAAATATTAGAACAGTTTTCAAAATTTGGTCTTTTGAACATAATACAAGGCTGTTGAGGAACAATACTAATTTCCCAAGAATGGAGATTATAATTGGATACCACCGCGGTCCTCGGCTCCGGGTTCCGCAGTCCGCTGCTCAAGGACATCTCAGCCAGTCAACAAGATGATTGAATGATCCGTTGTCTGCTAAACGGTTTGATTTGTCAAACTGAAGAGCGCCAGCACAGAGCAAGAGTGTTCGTAATTTACAGTTCATTCTCTCGGTGAAGCAGATCTCTCCAGCTCTGCTTATGACAGCACGAATGGCCGTCTTTTTTTTGTCAGTCTGATGTAAGGGAAGTAGCGTAGCGAGATAAGTAAAAGAGTGAAAGAAAGCAGAAGCTGAGCTTGAGATGATATCTCGACATCTCAAGAAGAGCAGAGCAGAGGGAGAAGAGCAAGCTGTTCAGTAGCATCCATCCACTAGGAATTCAACTTTCATTCAATTGATTTGCCTTGCATCCTCCGTCTGTTTGTGTTTGCCACCGAGAAATTATATGTGTATTTTATTATTCAGTTTCGACTGCCGTTGAACTCCCGCATGAAGCGTTCATTTCCGTGCACAAGTATGATGATTCATTGGACTTATAAAGTCAAGGAATAGTTGCTTCACGCCGACTGGAAAATGGGGCTGTGGGTCAGCTGCGTAAAGTGGACGGTGCTTGGATGCAATCTGATTTTCTGGGTAAGCAATAATGACTTTGATGAATTCTTACGAATCCCCATTGGTTCATGATGGTTATAATAAAAATGCACGATATCGCTGAGAATATTTTAGTTTACTACCGAAGAAAATAAATTTAAATCAGGTCTTTTTTATCTCAATTCTAACAGTTTGTAATTAATTTCAGCCATCTTAGTTTTCAAGGATTGTTGAGGTTGAAAAATGATTGTTTTACATAACCATCATGGCACCGCATTTTTTCGTGATTTTTATGGAACATGAATTGTCAGCAGTATTTGTCAGCCTTGGATCAGTTCAACAAGTCAAGTTGAATTGTAATCTGACACTTGAAATTGTTCAAGTGAAGCTGGGCCTGCTTGTCCAGAACAACGCTATTGTATAATCTCATATAATATCGTAGTTTTCTAAGTGAGGTTGTGATATGATTTTACCTACCATTTAGGAAACGCCTCAGTTATTACAGTTTTACTGAAACTGTTGAATAATTCATGACCCGTAAAGATCCGTTTAGTTTTTTCCGAGTCAAGACAATTCAAAATGGATTGGACGGATTGCAAGTCGTTCTCCGGTGTGGAAATGTTGTTTTCTTAACCAGTTCCTAGTTTAACAAAACAGAAAGCATCAAAATATTTTTCTTTTAATGGCATGAAAGTTTTATGCTTGGCCGGTTTTTTTTTCAGAAAACTAACGAGACATTTCCGTCGACTTGAGAACACTGCTTCAATAATCAATGATGATTTTCTCAAAATATTTATACCGTTCGGTGGCAACCAGTAGCCTGTTTGTCTAGAGGAAACACCTCACTTCCCGGCAAACGGAAGATTTATTATTGATGGGGTCGAAAGAGATCGACCATGAACGAAATGGCTGCAGTGGCATATTTGGGTCATCTATTACGATATGCAAATTGTGGGTCAGCCCTATTTTACAATGTGGCCTGTTTCCTCGATATCCAAACATTAAAACGAATTCACCAAGAAACGAGGATAGACTCCGATCCCAATTAATCTAAATATTCCATACGGTTCAAACAGGCTGCAGCGAAAATATAGGTCACTTTCACTGAAAGTTTTAAATACGCCACCGTAATCGCTAATTGTATTGATGACGTTGTTTATGAAGATACATGCTGGCAACAAATCTTGCCAGAAAACAAGTAATTATGTGTTAACTTGAAAACCGATTAGTTTTTAATTAGGTCCATTATATTGAATGCAAAAGAGGCGAACTTCAGAAAAATTAGCCGAACCGCACGATTTTTCAGTTTTTAAGTGGATATACACTCACGAATATTTATTGAATATTTAGTGTTCTTCTAGAATCAAAACGTGTTTAATTTCATGTGGTAACTGTGATTCTCTTTTCAGCTGCTGGGACTTGGGATACTAGGTGTCGGCATTTTCCTCCGCGTTGATCCAACAATTCAGCCTGTTCTGGATGGAACGCAGAATCTTCAAAATTATCATGTTGCAACATATGTTTTGATGTCAGTCGGCTTTTTGATGGCCATTATCGGATTCCTGGGATTCTGTGGTGCACTAAGAGAAAGCCGATGTCTGTTGGCAACGTTTTTTGGATTACTGATGGTTGTATTCATTGGAGAAATTGCCAGTGGCGTCGTGCTGTATTTGTATAAAAACGACCTGGTGAGTTTGGTTGAACAATCTGTTTGATTGTCAATTACAAAAACTAACGCCTGAATATTGCCGATCTTTTAACTGATTTGTTGATTAATCAACAATTCTCTTGTTTCGAGGAAATGAATATAAACCATTTAGTACCTTAAATCATCCTGACGATATTTGTTTGTAGACTCGAGATGTCGAGAAGGGTTTCTCTGACCTCGTTCGCGTGGACTTTGGGAAGCCGGATTTCAAGACCAAAACCCAGTATTTTGACGTCATGCAGTCCGAGGTAAAGTATTTGGAAACCGAGTTTAATCAATTATCATACTTCCCCGATTAAATACTGCATATTTATTGATTCATTCACGTTCATGTCACGTGTTTATTCTTCAGATGGAATGTTGTGGCTCGCGAGGATATTCTGATTGGTTTGGATCATACTGGGGTAATTACTCTATGTTCTCATTTATTATCATGCTTATATACCGTAACGTCTACTTCACATGAAAAACTGCAGTTTCGGCTCTTCTTCGAATCAATAAGAATTTAAATGAAAGATTCATTTTTTCTCAGGTGGTGGAACGAAAGATATTGGCAGTAATGGCACCAAAGACTATTTGGTTCCATTCTCTTGTTGCAAGAAACAGTTCCGCAATCTGGAAGGATGTCAGCCATCAGGAGACAAAAACGGTGTTCAGCTTAATATAATGAACGAAAACACCGAAATGATCAATATTAAGGTATGTGTTTTTCTTGATCATCTCGTTGAAAACTTAAAACATACTAATAACCGAGAGCATTTTGCACCAGAAAAAGTTCATATTTTTTCCATATTGCAGGGATGCGCAACAAAACTGACGGAGTTTTTGCAAGATTACAGAAACATAGTTATTGGAGTGGCAGTAGCTGTTGGATTGCTACAGGTGAGTTTTCCGATTTACATAGAAAAATCCTGAAATTTTCCGGAAAGGTTGTACCATAAAAATTCAAGCATTTTTTGAACAACCAGCCACATGTTTACCATGAAGGAATTCAGATGATTTTTCATTTTGCTATTTTGCAGGCCTTCGGACTCATCTTTTCCATAATACTTTGCTGCACGATAAAATCAGACGACTACGGATACAAGTCATAGCCAGTTGTTATGTTGTTAACGTTCATTACTCACTGGTCAGCAATTTAATGTTGTTTACCATGAAGCCTTCGAAGAAGTGTACAATATGTAAACGAGATACCTCATGATTGTCATTTTTGACACAGAATGAAATTAATATCGCTGGAGTGGCTTTCGTTGATGATGTATCTTATTACCCTGAAACTTCGAAGTAATATTCAGCATCGTCATTGGGTTCGAAAGCTGTGGGATGTATTCTCAGATTATCTGGGAAAGTTGTTGAAAGAGACGGCAGTCAAAAAAGCATGTGTTGTTTCATTCCTAAACGCTTTTAGCATTTGGAAAGTGACGAGCAATCTCAGGAGAAGATTATCGATTGGCCGTTGCCGAAATAGCCGTGTTCGGATAAAGAAAGCAGACATCGTTAGCTGAACTGACAAAATAAATTTGAATTCATGATGGGAAACGAATGAAAAAAAATCGACTTATCAAGGTGCAACAGTATAGAAGGCAACAAACGGCTTTGTATTAATTGACTATTGCAAAAATCTGACATGCCGGCTAACCTTCCGCCATCCTCCAGCAATATTTGAGTCACAAATAAAGATTTTTATCGTGAATAATCATATCAATTATGAAATCAAATGTAGTAAAAACAAGCCGCGCACAATTATACGAGTATACCAGTAGGAAAACAATGAAAAGAATTAATTCGATCAATCCGCTGGCTTTTACGCCAGAAGGTTTTCACAGATAACCACCCAGATGAACATCGAGTTTTTGCGCACTAATATTAATGCAGAAATTAAAGAATGCAACATAAAAACTTATAAACAAAATAAGAACTTCTCCCTATGATCGCTGACCAAAGCCTCTCGACTGATAAAATGAATCCATGTACTGTGTTGTAAAAAGGGATCGATGCTCTACTTTGAAGACGTACAAAAACTGTGCTTAAAAATAAACTGGCAGCGTTTGGTTCTGTATGGCGCAAGTTGGATGTCTGCAAGAAATTCGTCACGATTGGTTTTAAAATCTGGGCTTTGATCTATCCATCCACTTTTCACCACAGGAAAGAGCAGCGGAAGGAAGCGGAAGGAGGAGGTCCAGCTAGAGCGAGACTGATGAAGACTCGCGTTTGAAAAGACCCTCACAGTGAGATTCACTAATTCCCACATCGCTGAAAAGGATTCAGTCTGCTCGTGTTTGAACAATATTCCAACAAAGGGATCTATTCAAAAGGATGACAACGCTCTATGCAACTTTTTATTATGGCTGCTGTTAATTCCAAACACTGAAAAATTGTTATTTCTGGTCATTTGGGCCTGGGGGATTATTTCGAAGGTAAGTTCACCAAATGTTGCATTTCTGTACTAAATAATACACCGCTGGTATCAAGGTACAGGAAAGTATTGTAAAACAACTTGAATTCAGTTAAGTGATATAAATGGAGGATTAATTTAGGGTCTGTATTCTAGTTTGAAAGATTATCGGTGCGGCGTTTAGGTCTGTATTCAAGGCTTTTGAGTGCAAAATCGATTTTAACATTTCTAAAGAATCGATTCAGGAAGAGGTCGTAAAAAATCTCGAATGTGAGAGATCAACATAAGCTGATTTGAGTACTGAAAGAGGATATTTTGAACCATCAATCAAGTGTAAAAATTCGGCTTCTTGTTTTACGCATACATTCAATATTGATTTCATCCATCACATTGAAATTTTCAACATCTAGTTTGGCTGAAATCTTATCCGATCGAAATATATTAAGTAAGAACGTGTAGAAGAAAACTTTTAAATTCAGTTATATCATATGAACAAAAGCTCAGGTTTTGGTTTTTCTGGCAGAACGGATTTTTATGGTTTATTCAAATGGGGCTGCACTGACATACACCAGCTGCATTTTTGATAACGCCAACATTACTCCTGACAAAAATACCCGACGCCTTCTTGACGGGATTCTATTAATGTTCACCGCGAGTTGTGATACTACTATCTGCCAGGCCATGTTAAAATTAACAAAACATTTCTGGATGGAATTTTCTGGCATTCTGTTGATGACTGGGCAGGCAGGCCGTCATGAATACAGTCAGCAATGGAGCACAACTGGCTGCATTTGACAGCTGATTAATGATTAAAGAAAACGTTTCACTTAGTGTTAATGATTGCATTATCTGTTCACATCACGATATATTACTGATCAATATAAATGATGTCTCACACATTACCCTGTCCATTGTAACCTGAGAAAAGCACCTTCGTGCAAGATCTGCACCAGAAGTTGACTGGAAGTGAATTAGAATACTTTCAGGAAATACATAAATCAGTTCTTTGTAAAAAGTTGTGCTTGTCAGTATTTCGTGCACTCACATTGAGAGTGGTTTGCGTTAATTGGGATATCTGTTTTGCTTGACTGTTCTAGGTAATCCAGAGAAAGGGTGTTGACTTGATGTAATCGCTCGTAGAATCTCGCCGGAGAAATGCCGGCTTGACTCGCAGTTCATTACGGTATTTGTTTTCAACAGAATTCACTGGATTAAAAGAGCTTTGCGCGTCTCACTTCATAAACCTCGATTCAACCCTACAACATTCACATTGATCGAAAAGAAATCCTTCTTCAGAGCTGTCTGAAATCTGACGGGCAAAACATGGCTATCGGACTCGGAGCGAATTTCGCCAGAATCCTGCTGCTGACCTTCAATTTGATCTTCTGGGTGAGTGCATTATTATCCCGTCTTCCTGGTGGTGATCTTATCATTTGTCAACAATCCAGCTTTCGGGAGTCGCTTTGATCGGGACAGGAGTGGTAAGCAAATTATATCGAATGTTAATGAAAAAATTTATACCGTACTCTGTTTGGTCGTTTTAGTGGCTTTTGGTGGACGAGAGTAAAGCGATATTATTCGCAATCGTGCAGGTCGAAGCAACAACACCGATGATCAAGATTGGTGCTGTAAGTTATCTATATGACATTTTACATTAACTTGAACATGTCTGAGTATACTTTACTTTGATTTCTGATTTGTGGATTATTTCAGTACGCAATTATTGGCATCGGAGTGTTCGTTTTCTTCGTGGGAATATTGGGATGTTGCGGTGCGATGCACGAGAACCGGTGCATGCTAATTTCGGTTAGTCTTGACTACGTTGATTTATTCGGTCACCTGTATTTTAACTGCTTTTTTCCCCATAGTATTTTGCAGTTATCCTCATAATCTTGCTGGCACAGCTTGTTGGAGCCATATTGGTGAGTGATCGCATCGTGCGTCAGTTTGAGGAATAATTTGGTTACCGTTTTCCATCCGTCCAGGTTGCTGTTTACAAAAACTCCCTGGAACAAAGCCTGCAGGATAATATGATCGAGAACTTGCATAACAATTATCACATCAAACCGGAAGTGGCGAGTGGTTTTGATTACGCCCAGTACACTGTAATTGCTGTTTCATGATTCCAATTAGAGAAATTTCATTGTATCATGATCCTCTTTCATAGCTTCAATGCTGCGGAGTGCGGGGACCTACAGGTACTTTGTTCGTGAATCGCGAGTTGACCTTTTTAATTCAATGCTGTTACAGATTATTTCAATATAACTGATTCGATCAGGCCAACCGGAAAAGGATTTGAGACGGTCCCGATTTCATGTTGTACTGCCCGGGGAAATTCATACAAAGATATTCAGCCAGTCGATAAAATGAAATGCCTCCACGGCGATGACTGGCCGGGATATCGGTATGAAAATGGATGCTACAACCAAGTTAAGGACGTCATTTCCAGTGGCAATGCGATAGTAATCGGTGTTGTGATCGGGATAGCCGTTCTTGAGGTAGGAAGCCCTGAGCTCGTTTCAACAATCCATTAACCATAATTGTTTTCCAGCTCCTCGGAATGTTGTTTGCCATCTGTCTGTGTCGGAATATAGACTACGATATTTAAGACCTAACGCATTTACGAACAGATATTTATTTTGCCGGATTTTGTCTAGTCAAATTTTGGTATTCCGTTTTCTTCCCGTCTGTAAACGTTGGTGACCGCTGTTTTCGAAGTACCTGGTTAGACTGCCACCTCAGGAATAAAAGTATAATAGTTCAATGTGTCAGCTGGAGACGAAGCTCTTTTACGTACAAACTTCATGCAAAAGTCCGGTTAAACTACATGCTCGGTTATGAGCAACAAATTCAGGCGAGACAAATCAAAAAAGAGATTTTCAATACACGAGCGGAATTATCGTATTCAGAAATAGAACAATCAAAAAAGGACCATGCAGAAAATAAACCACTCACGAAGCGCCGCTATCTGGCTGCGGGTCCGGAGCGCTGGAACTTCCGGCTTCTGAAGCTCTTCGCTCGTTCCGTTCAGATCTGCGCAATTTTCGACGGTGATCTTGACTAAAATTATCAAGAAAGTTTCAGAAGCAATGAACAGGTGTTTCTTATTCAAAGCAGACTTACGCAATACTAGCCCACTTCTTGTGAGTTAACGCTGTGAAATCATCCTTGTCGGCAATTGCTTCAAGGTATTCTGCCAGTTGAATCAATTCCGTGTCACTTTCTCGGTTCTGGAAGGCATTTCTGTATGGACTGATCTGAAATGTATTAAATACTGCAACTCGCAATTAAAGAATAAACACCGATGTCGTTCGTACCTTCACACCACACTTGGGATTCATAGCGAAATTATGGTTCAGATCGTCGACGATCAAAGTATTCTTTTCCGAAAACTGTGGGAACTTCCCTATGAAATCAATATTATAGAATGTGCATCGGCTGTATGTGGCGTAGTACTGTAATATACCCCAGATTACTCCAAGAGGCTTTGTCTGCAAAGATATATAAATTTGAAAATACACAGGTATTACGCAGTGATGCAGCTCACTCACCCTGAATGTTCGAGCGCTACTCGTCGTAATGGATATCATGGCGTTTGCATCCATCAATGCCGCTATTTTGTAGTAGCCGGACTGGAAATTCGCTTTTATACCAAGCTCTTCCATTTTTGCAATTATCCATTTCATTGATGTCGCCGACCAGAATATGATGTCATAATTACGATATGCGACATGGAGCAGCTCGTGTAGATATGGTCTCATTAGGTCACGACCATTTTGACCAACTGACTTCATGTCAAATATTGTGTAGTCGATATCCAGAACTAAAACAGAACTTATTCACACCAAATTTGAAGTGCTTGTAGCCAAGTACGAAACTTACCAAGAAGCTTCTTTCCGTCACGAAATCGCTCAAAAAGCTGAACAAACATCGATATTTCACAATTTGAAAGTGTGGTTGGGAAGAGGACTGAGCTCACCTGAACTTCATATTCCCGAACTCGATTATCGACTCTCTCCAAAAGTTCCGGGCGAGAAAAGTATGGAACTTTGGCTTCCTCTCGCAGCTCAAAATCGTTGAAGACTGTCCCGTCATCTTCTGGCTCAACCAAAACGGATGCCTGCATTCAACAAAATGCTATTCAATCATCAAAAATCATCATCGCAGTGAACTCTAGGAATATCCTCATATTTACTGAACTGAGAATCAGTCTAATAACACTGGCACGGCTTACCAGTACTTCCTCGGGCGTTCCCATCATCATGATCTTCTGATCGCGTTTGAAGACTTCGGAGATCATTTTTTCGTCAGACAGGGCTTTTCCTGGAACCAAGCAGAACGCTACAATACCTAGCATTTAATTTTTATGCAAGCCTACCGCCGAGAAGCTTTTGACGCTGAGGAAGAACAGCAGTTTTTTGGTACAGCAGAGTCTTCAGCTCAAGAACGGTGGTAACTGGTGACATTTCATTCAACACGATTTCCTGACCATTCCATTTTATGGAAATCGGGAAAGTCTCCACTGGAACATCCACTGCCAATACTGCGGTGTTGATAGTTTCCATGATGGCGTCGACCCACGGACTAGAAATAAACCAAATCAGAGTAAACAATGATAGGTTTTAAAAACGAAGCCTTCTGAAACAAAATTCGAACGAGGCACACCTTTAGCAGATAGCGAAACGACTCCTGGATCGAATTAGTAAAACGGAACTAACTATGCTAGCGTCAATTATCAGAATTATTTCGAACAAAATGCGGATTGGCAAAAGGTCCTAGTTATGGCGGGATCAGATCATGGAGGAAATGAATGAAGTTGCAAACAAAATGCAAAACCATAACAGTTGAGTTGAGTTGATTGATTTCGCATGTAACCGTACAGACGGAGCCATAACAAGGACAAGCAGTAACCAGTAACCGTTGGGTTACTGTGGCGGGTGGCCTACCACCTAGTTCTCTTGCACCTTATCGGCAGCCCGGTTCTTGTCAAGGTATTATTATTATCGATTGATTCCAGCTGAGCAAAACGCATGTGGTTTATCGACATGGGTGTTTGACCAATACTTTAGGCTCCCAGAAGGTATTCATTCCTTGAACCGCTGGATAGGTTAAGCACGAGGCAACGATGTCGTAAGTTGATGACCTTTGATTATTTTTCAGTGATTTTAGATGGAGTTCGAGTACAAATAATTTGACCTGTCTTGACAGAACATTCCCTAGAGAAATCAGTACGCAATATGACTGGACCAAGGAAAATTCTCGGAAGAACCAGTTCAAGGACCTCACGACCGGCATGGTAACAGAGGACAAAGGGGTAAGTTCAGGTGTGATTGTTTTGACTAAATAGTATCGTACGTACACTTTCAGACCCAGATGAGATACGACTGTTCGACCAGAGCACTTCGGCATGCAGATCTTCTTCCACTTCAAACTTTCTTAAAAAGCAAAGAAAAGCAAGTGTGCGAGCAACTGGAAATAAATCTCTTATGTGCAACAACCAAAGGTTTTGGATGATTTCCCAAGAGTCATTTCGCGGGCTCCAACTTCTGCTCTTCTTCCAGCTTACTCGGTACAATGGCGACCACTGAGCGACAAAACGGAAATGCTCTTGAAATTCGAGCAGAAAATGTTCAAAGATCTGCAATGCTTACTCGTCGAGTTCAATTCAACTGGCTCGTTGGTTGCTGGAGGGTATGACTCGATTTG
>JAQIWT010000487.1:0-19354 GCA_034696485.1 Isohypsibius dastychi
GAACAAGAAGACCGATTAATCGAGACAGAAAAAATGCGCTATGAGGATTTTGTCGCGCAACATGAGAAGGAAATTGAGTATCAGAAACGGCGTGAGACTCTTCTTCAACAAAAGGTCACCAATCGAATGGACATTCAGCGGAAAGCCGAACTTCAAAGAGAAGCTGAGAATATTAAGAAATGGACTGAGCAAATGAAAATTGAAGAGGAAGAAGCGCGCATTGCGGCTGCGGAAAGCAAGGTACCTTCTTATCACAAACTGAAAGATTTTAAAATCCATTTCTTACAGAGAAAATTGTACGAGCGTCATCTTCAAGAAGAAGCGTACAACATTGCGCTGGTGGAAGCCACAGCTAACGTTGCACGTGAAAAAGTCGAAAAAGAATTCGTGAAAGAGCAGCAGGAAGACGCTTTGTTTAATTTCTTATCTCTTATTAAGGTACGCTCACATTATTCTGATAAGAGAAAGCCGCTGTATGCTAATATGTTTTTGTAATCAGATTCGACAAGGCCAACAATCAAAAATAAACAGAGAACTGGAAACGCAGATAAAGCAAAGAAGTTCGTCTGATAAGGTTGTTTGTGATCTTATTAAAAAGCGGTTTTTTTCAGGTTTCGCCCTCGTGGAAGAACGGGCGGCAAAGCTCAGGGAGCGAGGTGTTGAAAATGAACAACTAAAGGATTTTGTTGAATCCGAGAAGAGAAAGGCTCAGCTTGCTCGAGAAAAAGGCCGGATGAACACAGCCTTCTTGCTACAGCAAATTGCGGATAAGAAAGAGCAAGAAGACAACCGGAAGCGAAATGTTAAACAATTTGCAGATTATTTGAAAAACCAGAGGGACTGCGAAGATCAGCATATCAAAGAATTGTCTGACTCGGTCATTAGAAATTCTCGCTGTGAACGCAGAAAATAGATTTCTGTGGTCTCAGCTTCAAAAAATAAAGTCAAGCCCGTTCTTATCCTTACGAGTACCGATGTCCAGAATAACGATTGATCATGTGATGTACGATACGCATTGTACGGCGTACGGTGCGGTATGTTCGGATGCG
Organism: Isohypsibius dastychi; assembly: GCA_034696485.1. Taxonomy (NCBI): domain Eukaryota; kingdom Metazoa; phylum Tardigrada; class Eutardigrada; order Parachela; family Isohypsibiidae; genus Isohypsibius; species Isohypsibius dastychi. Next base: position 1,050 of record JAQIWT010000487.1, read on the forward strand.
TAAAAAAGTATTGGAATCAATCAACCCATCCCGACATCTTGGTACAGTATTGGGTAGAGGCAGCTGAAAGCTGACCGATGACGTCAAGTTATAGCTATGAAACATGACGTCAAGAGATTATTTTGAACTGATGAGGAGATTTTCTGAATTTTGCTGGCAAATCGTTTTTTCGACAAGATAAGCGGTTATCCGGGTTTTGAGATAAATTGTACTTGTTCTTCGGCATCCAGCAGAAATTGACAAGCGAGGAGTAAACTACGGGATATACGGGAAACATTGGTGCAGTTTGTTGAGGAGCGGAGCGTACCACCTGGATCCACTCGGAAGATTCGTCGAGGATGTCGCAGGGAAAAACAATTTCGAATGAAAACGGAGAAGACGGAGATGCTGCCATTGATGAGTCACTCTTGGAGCCTATAGATAAACGGTTAGTTTGTTGCTCGGAAGCACGTTGCATGAAAACCAGTACAGTACTTGTTGGAACATCAGCTCCTGATTATGAGTCGGGTTTATTCAATTAGTATCCAGCGGTTTAACGCGCATGTGGTTTTCTTTTGATGGTTGGAGTTGAATCAGTCCGTACTTGAGGGTTTTAGATGGTTAGAATGTCGTTTTAAAATATTGCGCAAAAGTTAGCGGAGAAAGTGGCGAGGGTAGTTTGGAAGGGGTAACTTGAAGGTGTTTGGTGTTTCATTTTTTTTCTTCTTCTCATGAACCGTGAAATATGATTTTCGGTATGTGTTGCATCTCTTTTCTGGTTCCAGTTTCGAGTCAGGACACCGAATGAAGCGCAGCTCTGCTGCGTTGTATCGACCAGAATAATCCGAGACTTCAACTAGATCTTCTGTTTCCTTTTGGAATTAGTGGATACAGTAGTACTTTTCGTTTTGAAATGGTCTTTCCCTAGTTTTGACTAAGGCGACTTGTGAGGCTTCCAGTTGTCAACGGGGACTCACTGAGAAGTCTCTGAGTATCAAGCGTTTCAAAAATTGGTAGCATGCTTACACGATGACTAAAGTAACGTTGCAGTAGAAAGCTGTATGGATTCTGCATTGATTGCGGACCTCAACTGACCAGCTGGGGTGTCCGTCGGTTTCCATCAGAATCATCAAAAGACCCGGGACCCATTCCACCCAAAGCGCCAAATGCCGTTTAAATGGCATGATTGACAATCGTCAAACGATAGAATGGGTAAATCGTTTGAGTCTTCCCTTTTCTTGCGTCTTCTCCTGTTTTATCGACGTTCTCTCCATTCGAGTTAGCAGAGGTTCTTGATTTTTTTGTTCCAGTTTTACATACGTTCTCTGACTAGTCTTGCTTGTTCAGTACACAAGTTCTTCGTGTAACCTGCAAGAAGTGCTGATATCAGATATGTTTGTGGATCCTTACGATGTGGTGCGTTTCCGATTCCTTGTCTAATTCATTCTCGTCTAGAAAACTGTTCGTTGGTGGACTTTCTCTGGACACGGAAGAAGAGGATTTAAAGGAGCATTTCCAGCAGTTTGGAACAGTTCTACATTGCGTTGTTAAACGAGAGCCGCAGACTGGGAGATCACGTTGTTTCGGGTTTATTACCTTCGCCAATTCCGCCACAATAAAGAAGGTTGGTTGCAATATTTGCTGTAGCTGAATAACGGGCGTCATCTCGATATTGTTTCAGGTGCACGAAGTCAGCAATCACACCGTCAAAGGTCGCAGAATTGACCCCAAGCCGGCGGAACCTCGATCTGGCGATGATGGTATCATGAAGATTTTCATCGGAGGTCTCGATTCCAATATGACCGAGGAAGATCTGAAAGCTTACTTCGAAAAACATGGAACTGTAAATACCAAAATGTCGTCAGTTTTTACGTGGATCTTATCCATTGTTCTCAGGTGAAAGCACTGGAGTGGCCAAAAGACCGGATGCGTGGGGGCCAGAAGAAAAACTTTGCCTTCGTTGAATTCGATGATGAGAAAGTAGTAAATGAAGTCGTCCGAACTCCAAAGCAAGAAATTGGAGGACGAATGGTAAATTTGTTCGTCAGATTACACTTATTGACTTTTCTTGGTTCACCTGGTAAACCAGGTATTTCCGAAACAATATTCATCTAGTATGATCAATTAGGTAGCATAATTGTTCTTTATTGACCTATTATGAAGTTATCATACGGTAGATATTTTTTGGAGGTTTCCTTGTAAATAAATGTAATTAATATGGTAAATACTGTAGTTGACATCGACTGCGAAAAAATTCCAATCAGTCGTAATGAGCTGCCATGTTACTTACACCAATTCTCTTTTTATTGATCGACGACCTTTTTTTGATTTATATTGACTTCTTTATGTAGTGTGATGTCCGAAAAGCCATTCCACCTGCCCAGAAACAGATGCAGAATCAGAATAACGACCGTGGTTCCGGATGGGGAGATGGTGGTGGGGGTGGCGGATATGGAGGATACGGTGGTTTTGGTGGTGGAGGAGGATACGGAGCTTATGATCCATACGCTGCCGCCGCTGCTGCATACGGATTCGGAGACTTCTCCGCATACTACGGACAAGGTACGAGCGGTCATGGGATTCGGTTTATAAGAATCCTTTGGTTTAGATTGAGGAAAACAGTCATCGTTTCTTTGGATTTTTCAAATGTGAATTCAGAAAGAAGTGTTTTACGGATCCGTGAGAATTTAAGGGAGGATAGCTTTACAGCACTTTTTCGTCGACACCTTCGCTCTTCGTTTCTTGATACTCACGCGAGCAGGATCAAGAACCACATTGCTTTTCATAACCGAAAATTTCGTTCTTCCTTAGCAGGCTATGATCCAAGCGCATTCTTTGCTGATCCAACGATGGCAGCTTATTATGGGTACGATATGAGTGCCATGGGTGGTTATGGAGACTACAGTGGATTTGGAGGAGCTGGCGGTGGAGGAGGCGATATGGGTGGGCGAGGTGACTTTTCTAGTATAATCATATTCTTCTTATCGTAAAAAATTGTTCCATGTTCTTACTTATTAAATGGGGTTTCTCTGATTACTTTACGTTTTATAACCCTCCGTGTTTGCAGATGGCTTCAGAAGTGGCGGCAGAGGTGGAATGCGTGGACCGGGTAGTGATTCAGGTGGATATGGTCAAAAAGGTCCTGGATCATCCAGTGGCCTCGGGCGGGGAGGCTCGGGAGGTGGCGCTGGACGCGGTGCTGGTGGCGGCGGCGCAGGTGGATATCATCCTTATAAGCGTTAAATGCGGACTCGTCAGTTAAGTTTGAACTCTGATGAATTGTTGTTTACCTTCAGTCACTCGTTTTCGAGTTATGAGTGTTACGAAATATGTACTTATCTGTATAATCAATCGGCGGGTTAACTTCGAGAAAGAAAGTTGTATCTGAATACCATGTTACCGATTTCCTGAAAGGCACAAAAAAATGGTTATTCATCCAGTTCGCCCGTTCTAGGAAATTAATTTGAAAGCAGCTGAACTCGCGCGGCTTATCCTGACTAGTCAGTCACCAAAATCGCCATTTATGCCGAATGACTGACTGGATCAGGGTTCCCCAGCGAACTGCAATGTCTATATTATTAATTGGGTTTACTGGTTTGTTCATTACTAGATATGGATCAGAAAATTTTATAAGTTCCTTCTCCTCAAAAGTCCGGTCTCCATTCTGAATCAGGAATGAGGCGTTACTTTCAGATCCTTAAAGAAATTTATTTAGGGAAAAGGTCATCTCGTCCTTCACCCAGGTTCCCCTTCACCGATAGTAAGTCTTCCTCAATTTCGACGTGCCCAGTGTCCTGGGGTCATGTTTTCGGAAACCCGCTGTTAGGAAATCCCTGCCTTGAGACAAAGTGGTATCAGCTGTCTCTTGATCCGAAAACTACATTTCAGGCTTATTGAAAAGAAGTCTTGCTCCACTAGACCGCCTAGTTAACTGGATGACAATTATGGTCCAGCCCATGATCCACTCTTGAGCTCACTTCATGACACCTTGCTTAATTTGTTCAACACAATGTGTTCTTAGACTTTCATTCTACTCAATGAGCGACAACGTGGCAACTGAAACCCCCGGTCCAGGAGGTCTACATAAACAGGAGCAGTTATTCCCATTCAATGTATAAAACAAATGTTTAATGAAGTGGCTAGTTTGCATCACAAGTGTCCAGACTTGAGGACGTGGCTTGACAATAGACCAGGTCCCACCTCTGTTCATTCTTTTTCACTCTTGCCAGATGAATTACTTCTTGAAGGACTGCAAAGATTGGGCCCAAATCTTGCTCTGAATAATCTCCACCTGCGAACAAAGACTTGAATGTGTCTGTTTTCATTGCTGAAACAATTGTGTTGTTCTAATCCTTTGCTGTTGGGTATGTATAGAATTCCTGATATGGTATGACACATATTAACGCATTTTTATAGCACCAGGTATTCGCGAACGTCAGAAGAGAACTTTTCCTTGTGTTTTTCGAAGACTAATTTTTTTGGCCGCTGATTAGTATTTCGAATGGCTGACATTTCATTTGTTATTTTTGGTTACTCTCGTGAAGTAAATGTTTCCAGGCGCCACTTGGCCGAAAATCCCAGTTCCGATAATGAGATTATCGTACATCCCTCAGGTCTAGTACGAAATTTCGCACCCAGGGAAGCTGTGTCATTAAGGATTAAACAAGATTTAATCTTAAAAGCGTTGTTTCTGGGTAAAGACATCTTATCTTATTTCTGATCAAAAATGTTCTTATGATTCAGGTAATAACCTTTTGAAAACGTTAGTCGGGTTAATATTTTCACGAAATGATTCTTTTCATCTGGGTAGAATCAGCAGTCGCCACGTGAATCAAGGTTGATGATGATGATTTCTGTCAGATCCCAGAGTTTTCGACCTTTCAAGCTGGCTGACTGACAGCCACAAGCTGGGACGCAGTTTCTGAATTGGGGGAGACCTTTATGCGCGCTTCCGTGGATCGGCCATTTCCTGTTATTCGCCAATGATACAATCAATGCCGAAACGAACAAAACTTGAAAGTTGAATCGTTGTTGCTGGATGCCAATCAATATATGAGCTGGCGTGAAGGTGATTAACTACCTTGTTAATATCATATCGGCACTCCTGTGTTCCGGCGAAACGACTGGATCTACGATTAAAAGGCTTTCAAGAGGCTTCGTCGTTTCCGTTTATTAACGCTGAATGAACTCCATAAGCACAAATCACTTGCCTGCCCTTGTTCCTGGTTGCGTGCCGAGTTGTGTCACAATTCATAATGTCATACCTATGATACTTATTAAATATTATAGGGTTCAGTGATTTAATGGGGTCAAAATATTATTTATTAGAATCATGAATTTCTTGTTCTCCACACTACTTTCCCTTAAATTCTTGGTCTTTTCAAAAACATCTGAAGGAGCTATCATTTTTTGTACAGACCAAACATTTGATAATTGTGCGGTTCTATGGCATACAACATTTGTCATTCTTAATTATGTTGTGTTTCAACACGGAGTACAGTCAATTCGTTGTAATCAAATGATTGAATAATACGATAAAATGCTGTCATTCCTAAATATGGCTATGACCACACGTGAATAGCGAGGAGAACATCAACAGCGCCAGAGGTGTGCAAACGTTGTCGTGAACTATGAATGGTTATTGCTCTAATCTGGAAATAATAGCTGCAGTTAAAAGTAGATTGAATAGCTTTTAAGAAAGCCTACGCTTGATAACAAATGTCAGAGTGAATAAACGCCACTAGCTGCTACCTGATGAAGTAAACTCACTTTGGTCAGTTTGAGTGCGAGAAAAGAGATTAGCGACAATTGATACAAAAGTAAAGTGCATGGATGAAGTATTTCTTCGGACCCGCCACATCGGTTTTGTGGCCTCGTTAATGATGTCTCATCATCAAGTTATTATTTCATTCAGCGCAGTGGTCACAACAGCGAGAGAATTTAGACTCTCCCACCTTCTCAAGGTGCTGCATTTTGAAGCTTGTAAAACGCTTCGCAGACACTTCGGATTTGCGCAGCAATTTGTTGGAGTTCTTTTGCTTCACTGGTGATTGGCGCGTCAAATTAGAGTGACACTACAAAGACAAACTTCTTCCGCCAATTGAGCTCAGATTGAGCGTTAGATCTGAAATTGGCACATGAAAATCTCAAGTATTTTTTTCCACACAGAATGTGAAAAACATGAATATATTGGTAAACTTTTTGGACAGTTGGAATATAGTGTCAGTGTGGTCAGTTTTTATTCAGCTTTCCATCTGCCACAAGCTCCTATATGCGCGTTTAACTCGTCCTCAATCCATAATCCAGAATTTCACAGCGGAGTGCCAGGAGCCGAGATAATATTTTCATACAGATGGGCAGATGAAGCGTAGCCCATGAGATTGCTTTCCCGCATGGCTATGACAATGGCGAATTCTTCTTGACGCGCCATATTTTGCCATGTCCCTAAATTATAATGGAGATTGTTGTGGTTAGAACTTGATGAAACATGTAATTGATGTTAATTTGTTGTCACCTCCTTTCCACTAAGGGACAATGACAAGCGGACAATTACGGACAATACGGACAGTGCTCTCTCATACTTCTAATGCATTTCTCCGCAGGCTTGTCGGGGTGGTCCACCATTTTGACGTGTAAATCCGCGGATATGGCACGGGCAAGGGCGTTTTCACCAGACCCCCCATAACCCGTTTTAGTCAGTTTTTACGGGATTTTAGCACTTTGGCTAAATGATGGTCTTTGACATGTACCATGAGCGATTGTCGATCCACAGCTTATAAAGCTGTCGGGAAAATGGAATGTAACATGAGAAGAAAGGGAAGAGTGAAAAGGGATTTTGTGTTGGCATAACTGGATTGATGAAATGCTTTCACTAACAAATCTCAGCTTATTAGTGTCAAAGATTGCTCGTCTTTTGGGCAACAACCGGTCGCTGCTGATCAAGATTAAAACGCGTTTGATAATTGTCTCTTTTTCGTCGCTGAAAGAAGCGAAATAACCTCTCGCCAAAGCCGTTGCAGGAATGTTCAGGTGCACAACGCAAACGATCATGCATGAAAACATCAATAATTCGTTTAGTTGTTTCACCAAAGCTTCTGTTTTTATTCAAAATCGAGAACGTTAAATTAAAATTATAATTAAAGAGAATTAAAGACTGTGCCGCTTCGAATTATTAACGTGTTTTAGCCCACGAAACATTGGAACATGCATTTGCTCACGTTATAATCAATAAATATTCGCAAACATACAAACTGGGCGAACAGAAGGTGTTTTTACTAATCTTAGTTTTGGCTAAGTTTTTCTTAACAACTCTGACAGCTGGAGTGATAGTGCATAGAAAAGTTATACAGTCTAGTTCACTGTTTTTTGGTAAAAAGATTGTTTCTTTACGTTTGAAAAGGTCATCGATGTTTTTTCGCCGGACTTGACAGAGCCCGCTCTCATGCGAACCGAACTTGTCAACAGCCAGGTCTTGAAGTCGCAGTGTTTGGCACAAACTGCCAGAGGTGATGTGAGAACTTTTCATCGCTGTAATGTCAAAGAAAAGAAAAGCTTCATTGATGTTGGAAACGGAACAGTATTTGTCGGAAACAAGGTATAACAGTTTGTACATGTATACCATCGAGCGTGCGACAGAGAGACAAACACGCCACCGAGATGGCTTCTCCACCAATGAGGAAGGCACACCATTGGTGCAACAGCCAATGAGACCCAGCCACCCTTTCATCCGGCAGCCAAATCACGGAATCAAAGCTTTTTAAACAAACAGCAAGCAGTTTGTAAGCAGTCATCAAAGTAGCCCATCGCCAGTAAAAACATTTCCTCATTAATTTTCCTTTGCTTATTCCAAACGCGCTGGCTGCTCTTTAATCAACGCGTCTGATGGATTTGTCGAAAATGTCCAATAATTCCCCTAACAACATCGGCATGCCAACCAGCCTACCAATTAGGTATACCGGAAGTTCCTCGCATCCCGCTATGGCCATCTTTGAATATCACCAACAACAAGTCCAAGCACAGCAGCGTCTCTTGGCCGCAGAACTAGCCCGTGCTCGAAACTTCATTTTATCCCCAAATTCCAACACCGCGGGAACCCCATTAGGCATGTCACTTCCGTTTGGACCGTTCTCTTACGGAGGTGCAGGTGGATTTAGCCCGTTCGCTAATGGCGGCTATCCGCCACGTAATATGTTTAATCGATTTATGATGCGTGAAGAATTACCCAAGCCGACTCACAGCTACATTGGACTAATTGGAATGGCCATTCTTAGTTCCCCGGAAAAGAAAATGATTTTATCGGACATTTACGCGTGGATCCTGGATCATTACGCCTATTTCCGCAGTCGGGCGCCCGGATGGAAAAACAGCATCCGCCATAATCTCTCACTTAACGCGTGTTTTATCAAATGCGGCCGCAGTGCCACTGGAAAAGGTATGTTCCTCACGTCATCAAGTAGAACAATTGAAACTGATTAGTATTAGCATGTCTTTGCGAATGAATCATTTGAAAAACTGAAAATTTCAAATGATGAAATGGCCTGATTTTTCATTACACTTTTTCAAAATCGATTTTTTTGAAAGGTCACTATTGGGCGATTAACCCAGCAAATCTGAAAGATTTCCAACGTGGTGATTTTCGTCGTCGCAAAGCCCAACAGAAAGCACACCGATGTTCCATGATGGGAACCCAAGGTAACCAAACGGATGACGAAGATGATAGCCCGTGTCCATCAATAACAGACGAAAAACACGGGGATTCCGATACTTTCATGGATTGCTCTCCAAGTGTTTCCCCCGCTGTGCCGGAAGCACCCAAGCAAGTCGTCACAGTGAGTAGAAAATCGAGATGTCATAATTTGTCACATTTGAAATTTGATTTCAATGTCACGAAAAGCACACGCTTTAAACATTTAAAACATTTTCATTTTACAGAAAAAAAGAACTGCTTTTGACATGGCAAGTTTACTCGCTCCGGACACTCATTCCGATGGTGCAATTATATCGGACGACCAACACAGGACAATCCATAAAACAGACGGGAAAACTTTCTCCGACCCCACATTTCCGAACCATTTCCTGCCTCTTGTTCAATCGATGCAGATGCGACCAGCGACAGATCTCCCATCCACAAACTCCTGGCATAAACGCTCTCATGCGATTACAGAACGCGATTGCATGGTCAAACCAAACCCGTAATGCTATTTATTAATATTTGCAAATTGCGTTACCTGTGATTCCCGGATGATTAAAACCGGGAAAAATCGATCGAGAGTGGAAATTTACTCTTAATCTGCTGGCTCCGATTTTCAGTTTCTCGCAAAACTTCTTCACTACGATGTGTTGGATTTACGTGCTTCGTTCAGATAACGTTGACTTCCTATAAAAAATGCCGTAGCATGCGTGACCTTTTTTATTTCATCGAATCAGGAAGTCATTGCTTAAGGTTGTTAAGAATTCAAGCTCTTATTTTAGCGGTATGCTAAACCCACGACAGGAAACAAATCAATTACGGTCTGACGTGTGCCGATTAATCGCATGGGACCTATCAAGTACTTCACAACAGGAAAGACAAATTGGAACCAATTATTTCCCTTCAAATGAGCATGTTCGTCATGCATTCCAAGAAACACTCAAGGTCGATTAACCCATTCGAGTAATCTGGAGCATTGCATCTACGGTCGGCGACAAAACCATGACTATCGAAAAACGTTGCATTTTTAACTTTAGTTTGAATGACAGAATATGAGGGCAGTTTTCTGCTGACGAAAATTCAATGGAATGCGATACGGTGCAAGCACATAGCAGATTGCACCATTATCACCTCTGCTTGATAGTTTTGTTGGGAGATACTGAAAACCATACACCAAAATCTCACGTACGCCAACAGCAACTGCACAAAACGAATAACTAATAGTTTCGAATTTCACATCGTAGTTTATGTTACACCTTATTGAACCGAAAGACTCCCCTGGACACATCCAATTTTCTGTCCAGCTCCATCGAACAATTTTGCCTCATAGTTGTAGTTTCCCTGCAAAATTGTTCTTGTCATCAATTCTCGGAGATGGTTTAAAAAAGAAATATCAATAAGAAAAATCCACATTTACCGATCGTTAATAAAGCTGATTTGGCATTCGACTTCGGCAAACGATATTATTTTCTCACCGCAAAATTCTGGTTCATAGGCACTTTGAACCGAATGTTTTGGGCCTCGTGATTTCCTTGCGAAAGCTTGCAAAATGCGCCGGGAAGAACATTGCAGATGTTGTTGTAAGTACTGCAAAACCACACTCAATAACAATGGCGCCCAAAATTGCACGCTTAACTAAGATTGTTTTACCGTGCCATCTACCGTACTACTCACCATGAGCCGATGTTATTAGTACAGGGGACCTGAAGTCGTATACCGGCAAATAAATCCTTAAAGAATTTGAATTCCGCTCTGACCGGTCCTTTGATGTTCTTTGCAATTGCCCACTTGACGCTGATGAAAAGGTCTTGACCTGGTTTAATCTTCGAGGGATTCAGCGTCATTTGTGTGATCTTGAGCGCCCCATTCGACTCTGCAACATAAAATTCCAGTAAGTCAAAAATCTTTGATAATTCGATGTGAACTTACCGCAGTTCGCGGACGAAAAACAGTCGACGTATCTCAAGGACAGGCAGAAATGGAGAACTATTACAAGCGTCAAACGCAAAATCTGGTTTCCCATTGCAATGCTACTAAGTTTGCAGCTTCCAAAGTTTCTGTAACGAGCTTGAGAGATGTTACAAGACTGATTTTGTTTTATCTGAGAGGTTGTTCAAGTAGGTAACGAACTGATCCACATGAGACCCCGTCTCGCGTTAAACGGTTCAGCGAAGATGATTGTAGTTTTTACAGATACCTGTCTCGGTCAGTGTTATGCTTCACCATAAAAAATGATCACATCCCACGTCAAACCGGCACTCTGAGCACCGGAATGAAAAGCACAGGTAGCATGTTTTTAATTGTTACTCTTATTTAAAAAAATCTTTCTGGACGACAGATTCGGTTTTGAACAGTCTCTTTTATATGTATATTCCAGGAAGATTCGAGAAGCTGTACTCAGTAAGATAGACCGGTATTGACAAAGGTTCTCGAATTGTCTCCCAGGTCGCTAGTAAATATCGAATTAGTTTCTAATGGAGCGCTAAGAAAAGGCGATTTTTGTACTTCGAGATTCTATCTTTATGTACAAAAACAAAAGTTTCAAATCACAAAGTAGTGCTCCAACAAAAAATTACAATAGCAAGCTAAGAGCTGCTTCACTAAACACACATTGTGATGTTTTATGAACAAGCTGTCGGTCTTGATCAACTGATCCTGATCTTGACGGCTGCCACAACTTGCCACCATTTCTCAAAAGATCCGAATGGAGATGATCATTATTGGCTCGTTGCCAATATGCGGAAGTGTCCAATTTTTCCATGACAGAATGAAATCCGAACGCGGCTTTATCGGCCACTTGCGCTGCAAATTCACAAATCACTGTCATAGGAGTGAAGTATGATTGATTGGCGCGTCAAGGAAAACCACCTCATTAATTTTCGTCAGCAAAACATCTCAAGATATATCTTACCTGAACAAACTTTGAAAGTGAAAATATCTTCCATGCTGAACGTTCTGCTTTGGCGAGGAAGCCCCAGCCATGACAGGGATCTATTCTGGAAATCTCGATAGCCATCTGACGCCAGCAAGCTTCCGTGCCGAAAAATCGGAGATGAGCCAACACTCAACATCCGATTCCTTTTTGAAATTGTTGAAGCTGGGTCGCACGCTAAGTTAAGAGAAGCGGGAGCCGTCTGGTCCTAAAAACCGCCGTATGAACCGAAGAAGACCAAAATCCAGTTTTTCAAATAATTTCGAAATATACGGTTCTTCTGAAGGAACTAACCTGGGACACTTCCGGCTCATGTTTGACTTCATGGACCACATCCTGCTTATTTGCCAGAACCTGCAAATTTTCTCCATCACAGCTCTCCACATCTTCGGTTCCAGCTTCCACGGGTGATTTGATGGACGTTTGATCGTCTCCGCGAGAATCGTCGTCCATGGAAGTTGGCGAAGAATCTTTGATGAAATACCTTGTGTCTAAAACAGACATTTTTTTGTAACATCTCACCACGATGGTCAAGTTAATCACTAACCAGTCAGCGTGAGATCGTCGGAAATCTTCACTAAATGGACGTGCTGCCGGGTATCTCCACATGTGCACAGCTTCTCTTCATCAGAAGTGACCAAAGGCTTCATCCAAACTTTCTGGTCAGATGGCAAGGCAATATCAGGACGCTCAACCGGCAAAGTTATGTGCCACGGATTCCGACCGGTTCTCGATCGAATTCTCAGGGAATGTCTCCCATAAGATGACGGTGTTGCAGCGGTTTTGAAACCTGCATTATTCTCCAGCGGTTTGAAATTAATCGCTGACAAGGCAAGGCGAGGACGAGAGGAAGTGGAGGAACTAGAGAGCTTGAAAGAACGGGGCAACGTTTCGAACTTGAAGACCGATTTTTGGCGGGTTTCCTTTGAAGCTTTTTTGAAACCAGCTGAAGCCAGCGTTTTTAATCCAGAAAAACTGGTGCTTTTAGGCAAGCTGAGTGACGGAAGATTATGGTGTCTCAAGTGACGAGGGCATACTGGAGAATCATCTACGCTGTATCGAGTCTCAGATAATCCACTGGAACGACTTGTGTTTTTTTTCTTGATTGGATCTAAAAATAGATACAATTCGGGGTCAGTTTCAGGTCACACCACAAAAAAAGCCAAACGGCAAAAAACTAGACCGTTTCTTGGAACGGTTACTTGAAGGTTTTTGCTTTCAGAGAAGTTGCTCTTACCTGTCTCGGTGAGCGATTCCTCCAGAATTGTCGGGGTGTCACAGCAAGATGAAGAAGTGTCCGGTGAGGTACTCTTGCCCTTTGAAAAATCGCGCTGTCTCGCGGACGACATGGCAGATTGATTTCTGGCCTTCAAATATCTCGAAGCTGCCGTTTCCCCATGGAATGAGCCCTGCCGTTCAAGACGTGGAATCTTTGCAGGAGGAAACCAGCTAGGGAAAACACGAACTTGAGAACCAAGGAGAGGCTGTGTTGTTGTAGTGGAGTGACGCCGCTGGAGGGTAGATTGACTTGCTGGTCCAGTGGGAGGCTGATATTCTTTCACCGGAGTAGTTTCGCGCTTCGTGTTGAAAGAAAAGATCTTTTTCGACGCGACTGCTCTGGCGTCCTTTTTTGGTTCAATGCCTTTGAGAGCTCCAGATTGCATTTCACTCTGTTGCGGTCGTGATGGCAGCAAATTAGCCAACAAATCAGGAGGCGCCTTCCGCGTTTTGCTCACATGGCACTGATTAATGATCGTAATGGATGAGGACGAACTCCGCTCCAACGTCGTGTTTCTCCCGTTTCCGTTCGTCAACGGTCGTCGAAGACTTCGAATGAACAAATCATTCATTTCCGCCATTCAACTGCCGTGCCTGAAAATGTCAACAACAAATGGTGAAACATGATCACCGTTTCCGATTGGTAGTTCAAAACCCAGAAACAGTCAAGTACGAAAGATTAGTGAGGATTTATCAATCTCAAAGAGTTCTGTAAATCAACACAACGTACAAACAAACAACACAGCCCATCCAGACGCGTCTCGAGACAAATGGAATAAGGCGTTAACCCCTCGAGGGCACCTCCGAAAACCCCAATCGACCAAATAATACACCATGAAAAGAAAGAAAACTCCCGAATAATTACTGCGTACTCATAAATCACGGCGAAAAATAGTTTTGGATATTGCACACCAATATAGACTGACTGACAGGTATGAATATCAGAGATGAGGAGCGAACATAAATTAGCGAAAGCGCTGACACGCGCCGGCGCCTGTTCGGAGCAACTTTTGACTGTTCTCAATTTCTTTTCCATTTGTGTAAATAATCTGAGTCATTTGGTTTTTTTACAGGCGGTTTGAAATCTAGTGCAAGAGCTGACGTCACAATTATCGAATCGTTCGACCGCCATAAATCGCTCGCAGTTCTTGATCCCTTCTGTTGTATTTATGGTTCACATCTCTCGTGTCTTGGTGGCAGTTAAATGCGAACATAAAATATTTTTTGCCTATTGAATAACTTACCCTTCAGATTTTGAAAGCACCGCAAAATCGAAATCCCAACCCTATACCATCAATACAAACAAAATCCTGACTGTGATTATCTCGACCGGAAGTGCATCCTTGGATCGACTTCAAGCTGATTCACCCTTTCCGCCACGAATCTCAAGTTTTAATCGAAAATTCACATCGAACGTGTTTCCCGAGTTAGCTCACCATCGGGTTCATTCAGATAAAATATGTTGCCAAAAAATGGGCGACTGTGAGGAATTCTCGCAATCGGTGCTCAGCCAGGTTAAATGATACATAAGTCGCGTACCATCGTCGTGGTAGTCATTAATCGTTACGTAGTACTGTAGCTGAAAAAGGTAACTTGTACTTGAACCGAAAAACACTACGAGATGAAGAAATATAGCTGCTGGTTCTCCAAAGCTCTGTAATTTTCAGTTCGACATCGCGTTCAGTTTTATGATTTTAGATCTTCTGATATACCTTCCGGCGTTTCTTTGAAGAGTTAATCTAATCGATCGTTCAAGGATTCTATTCCGGGGCGTGGGAAAAATTAGTACGGCTGCATTCGGTGCTAAAACAAACAGTGGTCCAAAAAACATCTTCGATTATCCCAGCGCTTTAACCAAATTGCCTAATCTCGGCAGAAACAGAGAGCATAGATGAGTTTCAGACAAATTAAATCATTCACCTAATCAGCTTTTTGACCGGCTTACTTACCTGGGATCGGTGTTGAATCAAATCGGTAATCATCCAAATAAAATGGCAGCTAGAGAACGATGGTGATTAAAATCAGAAATAGTATCCAATCCCATAGAAAGGTGAAAGGCACGAAAGTCACGTACATGAACGTAGCAAACCACCTTCGCCGGCAAAACAAATACTGAAGCACGCCATGTTATCCTCAAAAACAAGACCGGAAACGTAGTCAAGTTTTACTTAACAAACGTTCCAAAACGGCGAAAACATTTAGCTGCGAAACTGAATCTCATCACAACAAAACGGTTATCGATCAAAAATACGAGTGGCAATTATCCGAAAATCGCCTTTTCACGTCTTTTATCTCGACCCACCGGTAAGCGAGACTGTTGGAGCACTTTTCAAGAGAGAGAGAAGATTAAAACGTAAAATTGCCGGGCTTGTCAGATTGGAGCACTCTGAAAGAAGAGAAAGATGCTGAGAATGACACAAACCGATGGCCCACCGCGGGCGATTGTTCAAGCAGCAAAAAGGCAACTTTTAATTTAATCTACTCCCAATCAGTTACATCAGCGAGAGATCTCAAGCACATTTTAACTCGCTCCACCAGTTGCTTCATCAAAAACATTTCCATCGGAATGGTGTGACTTCCACACATCTCATAATCGCGCTCTTGATTCAGATTAACAAAAAATGATCATGCTGCACTTCAGTTTTGTTACAAAAGCTGTATTCGTTACAGAGGCCGAAGATTGCTCGTTGCTCCAGATATCATTGCGTGGATGACCACAAGAAACTGACCATTATCAATACCCTAATAGATATCTAATAGAGCAAAAACACTCGAGTGATAAAAAAAACTCCAACCACGCTGCCTCATTTAATTCCGGAGTAGCTCTAAATATTCAATGCAGCCAAAAAAGGCTTCTCTGACTTCACCAGTAATGAACTCCAGTTACAAAGGGCTGACAAGAAAGATCTCACCTCACTTATGAAATATAATTCAGCAAAAAGGCAAAAATTGAAAACGATTACCAGGTAGGATGAAAAAATGACAGTACGAATCTACAACAAGCTTTATCGACAGCGTCGATTCTGAAAACTTCGCGCAGTTTTCTCGGATCCATATCTGAATCAGGTTATGACCGTCAATACTGAGACGTAAGTTAATATACTAGTCGTTAAAATTATCTAATCTCGAATAGGAGGCATAACTAAAAATCTCACGAATAACGTTTCAGGAGGAAGCAGTTTACAAAAGAAAACCGATTCAGCAATCGAATTCCCTTCAAGCAACCTTCAAGTAGACAAACTGATTGACCAGCAACTCATTCAAAAAACCTGAAGCAACTGCAAACATTTTAGTACGCCTCAACAGTAACTAGGCCGAAAAAAGTAAGACTCCAAATGCAGCAACCGAAAGATTTCACCACAGAAAGTCTTCAGGCAAATTTTTAGTGCGCTTAAAGGTTACATTCATGAGCCATGAAATGATTTAACAAGCTCGAGCTCCCGCGGATGCAAGATCACAAAAAATATATGGACCATTGATGTAACTACTTTATCAGCCCTGAACAGAACAGTTTTCAATATGATAGAAGATGTTAACCGTAGCTTCAAAACTAACTAAGATGGTCAAAAATCAACATCGATTTAACCCAACAAATTCTTATGCGAAAGAAGAAAACATAAAAGGGCAATGTTACGAACCATTTGGTGTTTTCATGTCATCTTCCGTCCAAGATCAAAAGAAAATACATCCGAAAGAGAAAACTGGATAGACGTAAGACAGTGTCCGATAATACTTCGGGTTCCCGCTACATCTGTCCACATTGCGCTATCACGACGGGAACTAGAAAAAAAATACAGGCAGTCAAATTTTGAGTTGAGGGATATCAAAAAAATGTGAGCCCTGGAATTGACATACGTTTTGGCCGATTATTTGGTCCGGTAGGTACATTTTCGATCTTTCGCATTACTAACATCCCGTCCAAAATCTTAACCAATAAACACCCATGTAAAATCATCAAAACAGCCCACACATCTACAACCAACCTTTCCAAAAACAACGTGTTTGCCATCGAGAAAATCGCATTTATTGCAGGTTATGAAAAACTGACAGCCATTCGTATTCGGTCCAGCGTTCGCCTGCAAGAAATCCTTTTTGAATCAAAAGCTCGAAAACTAAGCGAGCCACTCACCAACGATAAAAGGCCAGGCGTGTCATGCTTCAGTAAGAAATTTTCGTCTGCGAAGGTATCTCCCTCTCCACCATAAATTGTTGCTACTCCCGTTCCATCTCCCTAAGAAAGGTTTTGCTAAATAAAAAACCACAGGGAAGGACAAATGTTGATTCTTACGTTCACGAAATCTCCTCCTTGGATCATGAAATCTTTTATCACGCTACAAAAAAACAACTCGTTGTCAATCAAGCAAATTTCAACCAGATTTCAAAACAGATCGAAGTACCGATGGAAAAAGCATCCCTTGTAACCGATTGGTACGCCATCCCGACGGAATTCCCCCGTGCAAAACTGCCTGAATACAAACGATAGAAATATGAAACTAACAGCTCCTCAGACAAAATCTGTAGTATGAACCTTATGACAAATCCTTTGGTTACCTGAAATTCTCTGCACTTTTTGGAGCAATGTCAGCGAACAGCTCCATTTTCATCCGACCAACTTCCTATTCGAAAGAAAAAACTACTCTCCATTCTCCTTCTGTGAATAAGTAACTTACTGTACTTCCAATGGTTATGTCGAAAAATATTATCGGGTTTTCTGGATGCCGCAGCTGCTGTTGTAGTTGTTGATAGCTCATTTTCGAAGGATGAGAAGAGAGAATTCCGAAATCTATTGATTCCGAGACGAACGTGCCGTAAAACAATGAAACAAAACTATCTGAACTTCGCCAAGGAATCACGAGTGCAGTAAGAAGTTCCTTTTCTCAAGTTCCTGAAATAGTTTTGATGGCTTGTAGAAATCACTGAAGTTCAGAAGTAAACAATCCAGCTTGCTTTTTCTGATGTACGGGATACTCGTGCCCCCCCCCCCTCTTGCTGGCAATGCAATGCAGAGGCAGCAGCGCCCCTTACGATGCTACAGTAGAACTGGCGATATAGCTTTTTCGGAATTCTGCCTCGGACATTTCTCAATATCTGATGATCAACTTGTCCTGCTGTTTTCACTTGAAATCACAAAGATAACGATCAATGACGGCATCAGGAAAAAGAGCTCGGAGTAGTTACTGTAGAAGTGGAGGGAAAGTTGTATCTACCTCCACCGATTTACTGGAGTAAAAAGCGAAAGCAGGTGGCCACTGGCGACCGTCAAAGACACCACCACCATACCGGCGAAAAGATCCCGTTCTTCTTTTTCGCCGGATGTAAAGAATGACCGCAGATGAGAAATTCGACAACAACCGAGATTTCATTTCACCGGGTAATATGGAGCGCAGAATTCGTTCTGTGTCGTATAGCAAACAAAAATCTTGAATA
>JAQIWT010000488.1:0-19327 GCA_034696485.1 Isohypsibius dastychi
GGTTATTACTTCGGAGTTCTTCTAACTAAACCTGTGTGACAACTCCGCCAATGCTGCTATACAATTTCCCCGGCTTTCAAAATAAGAGTCGGAAAAGCAGCTGACGTCGTTGAAATTATGTCTGCACCGCTCGACTCGAACACATCGCAGTCAACGTCTTTTACTGTGTGTTGGCACTGCTACCAAAAGTAATCTCGTTTCTTCAGACAGTTGAACGCCACGGTCAAAGTCAGTCAGCACGATTTTCAAGTTCGAAGCTCTTTTGGGAAATTTTACGTAACTGACTGCAGCTTTTTTTGCGCGAACCGGACTGGATTTACTTCAATTAGGACAGCTGCAGGTACTGTCAACTTATTCTCTAGACTTATCCATCTGGAATATTTTCCAACCAGGTTTTGCTGTTGGCTCTGATAAACTTAAAAATTAACACGGATTTCGAGAGTTCTGCTTTTTTCTGAAATTTATTGTACGTAATTTTGCGAAGAGCTTTTTGAACGGAGTTTTCTATTGTTGGACAAATATTAAGCAATACTGTTGCGAGATGGTGTGGGGAGTTGAATGCATTTTTGTGTTTGCGGTAGCGGAATCATTTAGGTCATTCATGTGTGGTCACCAGTAGTAGAAATGAGGGAAATAGAGTGGCCGAGTTCATCGGGTCAGATTGAGATGCTTTAGGACAGCGGACAAAGTTATCGATCGATGTATGGCAGTGCGGCTGTTACGTTATGAATTACAAGCTGATTCGGTCGTTGCCATTGCCCTTCACGACTATGATGGAATTTGGAAACATTTTCGTAATATCGACCCGTTTTCCTGAACTTTAATTCAAAACATCCGCCCGGTTCTTTTCTGAATTATAAATCCAAACGGAACGCAGGAAAATGTTTTTTAAATAAAATACGGAGAATCGTAATAGTTGTACCAGTCAAAATTAAATTCAAAATTATTTTATCATCAAATTTTTATTTTTTCTAATATGGTGGAAATTGTGCTCACCAGAAAAATTTTAGCCAGTTATTTTCGGCAAAGCTGTGGATGTTACAAATCGAAAATTTGTTTTTGCACGTGCACAAGATTTCGGGGTCGGGGAACTTCTCTCAGCCCGTATTGATCAAGCTATTTTAGAGTAAAGCTTGAGTGAAAAAAATACGACAGCCGGGCTGCTTGCGTAGTTTTTTTGCTTTCCCGTTCATCAATAACGTAATGGATTCTGCATTCAATCCATGCCCGGCGCTTCCGCCTTTCTTTTGCCCTCATCCTGACCTTGAAGCGTTCGTGCTGGCGGTAGTTTTATTAATGGAAAATCCGGCACTCAATCACGATGTTATGAAACATGCGGGAACATTAAAAAATTTCCTCACTTTGACCGCATTAAGAATTTCTCTTTTTGTCATAGGCTGGTTAAAGAACCGATATCCTTTTGGTCTTTGAACCAAGTGCTTCAAGGTCGAAGAACGGCGCATTTCGGTTATCTTGTGTACAGACTGATATAATTTAAGCTTGTTCATTTATTCGAAAACTGATACGTGGAGATACAGTGTTGCCTTTTATTTTGCAACCGTAATAAAAGAGGGCCGTTATCGCACAGGAAAGACTGACATTTTGAGAGCATCATCGGTCTCGTGATGTAACCTTCGCGGTGTTCCTGACCTTTTCCCGGCTCAGCTCGATCGATTAGATGTGATAATTTGTCTCGGCAGTTTTCCTTACGTAACGGTCTCAGAATGAAAACAGGATGCCCGCCTGAAGGGAACATAGATGAATGCCCTTGAAACAACCCATCCTCTTCTAAATGCCAGTTACGCATGTTGCGATTCTTTTATAGGGATCGGGGCATTGCATGTCCTGTGAGAACTATAGATTGAATTTCCTCCTTTTGACATCCAGTGATGTAATGAGTGTTGATCATGCCCTTGTCCTTTCGGGATTCAAATGATCAGGTCTTTTCAAATGAGATTTCCCGGTAGGTCATTTGATAAGATAATTTTTGCGTTCCGCAATCTCCTGTCGAATGACGTTCCAAAAATCTTTGTTGGTTTTTTTCGTGACTTTGCTTTAGAATGTAATTCATTATTGGGATGAAATTTGTTATGTCATTGGAAAATCCGGGAGCATACAGTTAAGAGTTGTATATAGGATGAACTTTGTACCAAACTAATTGAAAGGTTCTTTTTCAAGCATTTTTTAAACATTCTTAGCGGGATTTCTGACAGCCAGAAGAAGGGCTATAAAAAAAGGCATCTCGCTTGCGTCACGAAATTTCTTTTGCAAGTGGTTTTTGAGAAACTGTAAATAGTACGGCGCCCCGCTCTACAATAGATCCACGACGATTGCGTAATTAATTATTCTAATATGATGGTGACATGGAAGATATTTTAAGTATGAACGAAATCATTGATGGTTCAGATTGATTAACAAGACAAAAGACATCCGTTTTCGTCGGTATGAATATTTTGCAATATTCCCTGCTAAATTGGCGTATAAAATATATTTGTTGTGAACGCCGGTATTCTGAGAATGGTCACTGCATGTATTATGTGATATTGCTACCATATTCGGAATAATATGAATGGCAAACGTGTGAACAAAGATTTCGCGAGATCATTTCCGTTGTGGTCACTTTGGCTGGACTCAAATGCCTTACATGAATATATGGTTTCTCAGAAATGTCTCTCTCATTCCATTCATAGGGTCTGAGGCCAGACTGACGTGATCAGCAAGAGAGAAATAACCGTGGCGCAACACATGCGGATTGAGGCCGCAGTTGTTGGTCAGTTTGCTCTAATGGCCTCGTGCCTTGCTTGTCTTTCTTCTTCTCTCTGCTGATGAATGTACTTGGGCCAGCAGCAATCTCCTCGGATTGAAAATGCGAACAGTGTACACGGCAGTTTCAGCGATGCGATGCGAGCAAATGGCCACGCTACAGCCAGAAGCCAGTGAGGTCGCTTTTGTGTTTGTTTTTCACCGAGATCCAAATTCTTCATCTTCACTTTGACTTTGTTGTGATAATTTTGTTCGTCATTGGCTGTGATACCGATAACAAGTGTTCGCTGGGATTGTGGATTATCATTCATTTGGTACTCTGGCCTGGAGAAGGCAGCTGAGGTGAATATTTTATGACATTTGCGTACGTGATTTTTTGCCCAAGTTCATTCTGCGTGAGTTTTATGGGCTTCTGTGTTGTTCTCTGTTGCGGGGGGGGGGGGGTGGGTTGATGTCACGTCAGTCTTTTTGCGGGCTACTGTGTTTTTTGTAAGGTACCTGTCCTTCATAAACCCAAGTCTTCTGAAGGTGGTCTACCTTTTCTTTTGTTTCTGACTTGTCCGACTCCGACTGCGCTGATATCGAAGCCAAAAACCCGAGTCGCAGATTTAAATGGTGCGCATTGCGAAGCAAGTCAAGGTTGGTAGTTTTAGAAGCTGCCAGAATGTCTACGAAACGGTTCAGAATAAAACAGGATTTTTCTTTTGAGTTGTAGTTGAATTGAGATTTTAATCGCGCTGGAAAAAAAACAAGCTAGGCAATCACCGGAAGCAGTTTCGCGAATGTTCACCCCTCGACGGGCCTGACCCCTTTACCCTAAGCGTCAGCCAGGGGTCCAGACGTGAAATCGTAAACAGTGACTCCTGTTCGTTGCTCTCTTGATGTCTGGCGGTAGCCCAAAATCTCGATGGAAGTCCTCCATTAATCTGCATTTTGTTTGTTGACCTCAATTCTCCAGACATTGAATCCGTGATGTTATCAATTCCCTGTTAGCGTTGATGTGCGCTGATTATTGCTGCTGTGGTGGCTCGATTGCGAAATTTGTTTGTCGTTATCTTCGGACGAGCCAGAGTTCCCCCATGCATAGCATGCATCTCTAAATCTATAAGAGAATTTTTTGTGTGTTTGCTCATCCGATGATGTTTTCCACGTGAGATGGCTCGAGTGCCTTCCAAACAGGTTCTCGCCTTTGTCCATTGAATCCATGTGTCACCTTGAGCCATCGATGATGATGATTCACAAGAACGTATGTGTGTACTGACTTCGCAGCAAAGTTCGATGATTGGCGATCGTTTGTGGAAAAGCTGGAACATCACTTTTTCGTTTGCGCCAGCAACAACGTGCGATAACGTACAAGTACCTGATTGTCAACCTGCTTTCAAACTTTCGGCCTTGGTTTCCTCAACCCCGTAGTTTTTGTGAACGTGGCATTTGATCAAAGTGCAAGCGTGCATGCTCCAGCGAAATTTTGAGCGTAGGTAAGCGCCTTTCAGACGGAAATGCCCTCTGCAGAATTGCTTCAGACGGTCCGCTTTGCCTTTTGATCATTCAAATTTTAACATGGTGAAAAATCAAGTTTGGCTATTTCAAATTCTTACATTTTTGTTTTGTCGATGCGGAATCGTTTTGAACAGGAGAACTTATTTTGGGGTAGGTGACATAACAAAGTTTTGATTAAGGTAATAATGAGTTGGATTCCTTCGAGATTTTATTTTCGTAGCTTCCGGATGCAACCGGAAGTTGTTGATTTATGGATTAAATTGTTCTTTCCCACCGGACTTTCATTTGTTTTCACAGCGACCTTGACAGTACGATCTGGTTACTCTGTTCGTAGTCAAGTTTGATAATGCGGGTGTTTGCGAGAGAAAGCGAATCTAGTACTTCCTGGTTGTTTTGATCGATCCTGGTATTATCTGAAAGTAGGCAGTGAGATCTACAGCTGGAGAACTCCACATTTTAGACTCATTTTACCGGCGTTCCTAGACTAATGTTCCTGAGAAAAGGAAACCTTTTTGCGAAATGTGACACTTTTGCTGAGTGCTCGAAAGAGCTTTCGACATTCTCATATGAGAAGGTCAGCGTAATAGTGCGATTAGATTGTAGATGAACTTGAAGGAAAATAGCTTTCTTGTTTGATACAATTACATTCTTTCCTGATTGACCGATAAACTTCTTACGCAAGAATGTTGGTGTTTCTGTCGCTGGAGCCGAAGAATGTTGTCGACTGTGTTTCTGAATTGAAACGGTGCGGTTATCGTTTATTGATCCGTACTTTTATTGCAGATATTGATATCTTCATTCGACTCGTCCTCCTCAACTGAAAGTGTGGCATTCTCGACAAAGAAAAATCGGGGCTGCTGTTTTGTGAAATAGGTATGTATTCCACGTTCTGAAATCACACTGAAATCACGAAAAATATTTGGTTTTAGAACGTTTCATTCAGTATCGTCGCAGCCTTCTTTAACCCAGCTGGGCCGCGGGATTTCATGGCTGCAAAACGGAAGCGTGACATTATCAACTCTGTGGTGTCCTCGACGACTGAATTCGACAGCGAACGATCCCCTTCGGATGAATACCTGAGAAATTCAGCTTCACCGTTGAACTTATCCGGAAAAGTCATGAGCGATCACAAGCAAGTTCTTTCCCCGGCTACCCTCATTGCCGAAAGCTACCGGAACCTTTCGCTGAAATCACCCGGATCCATAATATCCATAAAAGATGACGGGGAGAAAATTTCGAGCCCTTCCAGCATGAAGAGACCGAAATCGGAAGCTGATAATTGGTCAGATTGCGGCAGGTGAGTCCTGCGTCGCAGTAGAAAATATAATCGCCCACGTGAATCATTTTTGACATGTTCATCGAAATCTCTTGAAAATTTGGCTTCCGGACTACTCTTTTTCTTAGATATGAACATACGTCTTCAATATTCCTGTTTTTAAATATTTGGAATAAGTGTATTAATACCACTAAATTTTGACTTCGAAGCCCGTCAGAATTTTTTAATTTCGCTGAATAAAATATGGAAATAAACGATAATAATGCTGTTGTTCTAACACTTTTTTTTGATAGTCCGCTCTCAAGCTCCACAAGTCTAAAGGATCCGCTCTCACCAGCAACACCCTTGAATGTCGCCCACATTATCAGCCAACTTCATATGCCGGCGCAGAGACCCAAACTACCTCCTTTGGTCAACGTACATCCCAAGCCAGGAACAGTCCAACCAAACGGGATCGCTCCTTCGGCGAAAAGCGTAACAGGTGAGTGAGGATTAAGTTAGAGGCGTGGCGTGGGAGTACTTGAATTTCGACTCGAACCTCGTAAGATGTTTTCATCTTGGGCCTTGAAAGGGGAATTTGAAGGTCTTAAAATTGACCCGCGGAAACTTGGGAGGGGATGATTTTTAATTGTTGTTTCGTTGGGGCTCAAGTGATCCGTTAAGTCTGGATTAGAATGTGGTAATATCTCAATCACTTTCACCACTGCGCAGATGATAATGAGTCTCAGAAAATTCAGTTCTTTTCTTCACTTTTTCCAATTCATTTTTAAGGAATAAATCGCGTGAGGGGGGTGGGGGGGGGGGGGTTTGTAGGGTTTGTAGAAGGTTACAAATATCGAAAAAAGTGAGATTTGCGGCGTAAGAGATGCACGTACCCGGGTTGTTAATGATAGGAAATATCTAATCAGAAAAGCGAAAACAAACTTAGAGATCAACAACATTGTTAAAGAACGACGGAGGTTGTTTGTTGACTTAACCGGTTTTTAAGTGCGATCGGGCTGGCAGTTTGTTCGTCGAATTCTTCAGGACAATGATCTCACCAAAGTTTCGAGTCGACCTTAATAAAACGCATTTCCATCGTGCATAAAATTGTAAATCGTAAAGGTTCGATTAATAATCAGTGATAGCTGGATTAAATTTCGGAGACGCGAATTGCTGCTTGTTATGGATTTAAGATGTTTATTTTTGACCTTATTGTAGTGTTCAGAAAACAGATAATCCTGTATTTTGCGGGGATGGCTGGTGTCATTTCATTGGTTACTCTGACTTCTGGGCAAATTGTTCCTCGTTTTAAAAACATGGATCACGTTGATTCCACATGACTTAATTCTCAAAGCATTTTTGAAAAAGATTGTGTTGTTATCGGGGAGGATTTTCTTAGTAATGATTTCATGTAACTCCACCTGTGTGCTGTAATTTGGTCTCAATTGCGCATCGCGCTGCTGACGTTTAAAAAGGGAAAGGAATCAGCCGGTGCGCTGGTATCAGTGACCTGGTGAACCTGACCTCAATAGACCTGGTTACCTTGGTTACGCGCGCGACGCTGTCATGTCGACGAACATTCAACGAAGTCCTGTTAGCCGGAAGCGATGGAGAAAACCAATCGCGAGGCAAGAACAGCAGAAGGACCCTTATTTTGCACGCCCATTCTGATGGGCCGCGAGGCTAATTAATGTGAGGTATGGATGGGTGTTTTTCGGTTTTTAGAAAGTGATCTCAGGAGGTATATCAGTCATCGCCAGAAACAAGTTTTGACTCGTGAAGAACGAATTCTGACTGCTTTCTCCGCCTTGCAAGCGATCTCTATCTGCGACGAGAAGTTTTTCACGTGGCTATCTTTTGCCACGGTAGAGAGGTTCTGATGTTGGACGCTGATCGCCTTGAGGCGTCGTCAGCGATTTTTGTCTGAGACAAGCCCAGTCATCTGCTCTTTTCTCCTTGACGGATTTAATTTTCCTAATCTCAGAACAGAACGACGGAAGGGGAGAGCTGTGAGACAAAAGGAAAAGTGTATTTTTGCGGTGTCTTCTTTTAGTTTGACCAACGGCGTGGCATGTTTGCCTAAAGTCTTGCCGTTTCTTTTACTTGTCCCCTCCTATGGCTGGTTTTCTTTGGGGAAATCGAGCACTGAAGATTTTGTCCCATTGTTCTTATCGTTTGCGAGCGAGCGCCATTTGGACCTATTTTTACTTGTCAGCGCTGCGCGTGGAAACTGTCTTCGAGTTGGGATAATTTTTGATCTGATTGGCACTCGATGGCAGCATTGTTAGAAGCGATTCATTCGGTGCGAGAAGCTTTTATGAGTGAACCGGAATCACCGGAACCTTTCTTTGTTTTTGCGGATCATTCACTATACGGTATGTCATATTCGGAATATCTTGCGTATTCTGAAATAACCGCAGCTTAAAAATCTTAGAAAGAAATGAATTTGTAACTGACAAGATTTCTCAAGGTTAAATAAAGTAGAGTTAGGTTCTGTTGAGTTATCTCATTTGGTTTGAGAGAATTTTATGGGAACTAGTTTGTGAGTTTTTTGTTTGAAATCTCTTTTGTGTGAGCTTATTATGCGAGATTTCTTATATTTTTTTTAATTTGTTTTTTAAAAGGACATGTAGCTTGAAGGAGGATTTGGTCGGATTTTCTTGCTTTTCTGCGTCTTTTCGATTTTACCAACTGTCAGTTATTTTTCTCCTTCTTTGGCGCCGTGATATTGACATTCAGGCAAGAGCAGACAGCTCATGCTTTGGTGAAAGCAGAAAATTAATAGCCTAAGACGTCGTTAGAAAAGAGAAAGGAAAGATGACAAACAGGTGTTCGAGAATTGTTAATAGCTGCCATATGCAGAATATCTGTTGCGATCTGCCGCTGCTTGTAATTCTTTTCCCCAGTGCGGAATGATGCAGTTACAAAAAGTTATCTCTACACGATTCGCAATCCCACCGTCAAAAATTTGCCGAGATAATGAGATCTTTGCCCCCGATTTTTTACCGTTTTGACAACAGGTTTTTTTTTCTGTGCGACAACTTACTTTCTTGACTTGATTCTCTTCTCCTCGCTAGTCGTAGAAGTCGCTCAACCAGAAATTAAGTTAGCATTGAATTCGGTCGTTAGCTGGCATTTGCAAAGGCGTGCTAGGATCTTCAATGGAGAAATGTGTATTGGGACCTGATGAGCCGGTCGGCGCAGGTGTTCAGCGGGGAAGATGGAAGATTTTGATCTGATGTCTATTGTATTAGTGTAGAAATAATCTGGACCACTAGCGTAATACATATTTACCTTACATAATCTGCCACCAGTTCCACCGTTTGCTCAGCCACCGGATATGCAACTGGTACGCTGATAATGGTGATAAAACACGTTCATTGTTTGTCTGAACCGCATTTCTCGAGAGCCCAACATACCACCTAAAAACCTTGCAAAGTACTAACATTTTGCCATTGCTAAGAAATCGTGAATTAATTTCTGGATCAGAATGAATAATCTGAGATTAGCAATTTCGCCAATTTTTTTGAAAGATATCTGACTTTTTTGGAATCTTATTTGATGAGTTTCATCTTCGGCTGTTATTGGTGATGTGTTTAGTCTACCGTATTTTTTTCTTTGGTAACCTAATCGTTTGGATTACATGCTTAAAAACAGAAGCAGATTAAGCTGTTTGCATTTTTGCGTAGATGGATGGATATGATATCATATCACGCTGAGCAAAAATCACACCTGACTCGATCGAGAAAACACCTTCGAGTGGAGGACTACAAAGTCAAAGGGGGCGTTAGTAATCCTTATCAGCGTTTGCGGCTTTTCTCTCTGGGTTTGAGGCCAAGTTCAGTAGGCAGTCCTCTGCGAAGCACGGTCCAGTTCGTTGTGACAGTGAACCGTCATAAGAGATGTGAAGTCGCTCATAAATCGACGAAGCAGTCAGTTACGTAATAATTCGTTGACCGGCTGGTTTTATTCTTTCTGTTCTGCGTTTTCCTGTTCGGTTCTGGAGCTTTGTCATCTGAGTTGGAGCGACGCGTTTTTTCAACTCGGGATCCTCCCTTTTTACGGCAGTTTAATCTGCAGTCTTCTGAGAACATGATGGACTATTCCAACTTTCCGGGAAATGAGTGCATGATCGCTCCTCCGCATCCGCCGCCGATGCAGGTTCACCAGACCCATTTGGGTCCGTATGGTCATGGTCTCATGCAAGGACCTCATCCGCAACATTACTCGGACATGATGATTAAGCACGAACCGATGGAGCAGATTTTTTGGGAGTATGATCCGCATGCTGAAGGTAGAAATTAAGAAGCTCGAGCGTTGAGGAATTTGAAAAGTGACCGTGAAAATTTCTTTGATTAGCGAGGCAGTTTTCCGTAATTTTCGTTTGTGTGTGAGATAGCAAGTTGTGATAAGGTTTTGACTTTTAGTTTAGAGAACTTGTTGCATTCGATAGCAGATAAGAAGGGTGAAAGGTCTTTCCGTGCAGGTGCTGATTCTTTACAGTTTCTGGACTCTTGTAACAGTGGACAGAATTTCCTGAATTTGTGGTAATTAGTTTTAATTAATAAGAATAATTTTGGATTTTGGAATTGGTACTTCAGGAAGATTTTCATAGAATTTTCCTAAATTGGTCATAAGGTTGCTCATTTTGAAAAGTTGGAACGGGGAGCACAAGGGCCGTCAACCTTTACCTTCGGCGAATCGAGTTGATATTGCGTGTGTCCGTCCAGTCTGACGTGATATGAGCCCCGGTGGCAGAGTTTGATTTGCATGTTTGCGAGAAAACGCCTGTAGGTTTTTTAGGCGCATCTCCTCCGTGAGACTTGTTTAGCTGGTTTGTGTGTTGAAAAGTTATCCGTGGACAGATGAGGATTTGTAAGTGGTTTTTGTGGGTCCACGACCGGCCAAACCCTTTGTGGCAACTAGCGACCTTGAATAAGTCGATCTGCTGAACGGGCTGGACCGGTCTAACTCACCCGGTCACTTTGGCTCCCGGTGTTGGTGGTGGATGGCCGGTTGAGTGCGATCGGGTTTTTGTCGAATGTGTTGGTGAATCTGTTTGCTCAACGTTGTTTTTTGTCAAGTTCCACTGGAAAGTTGTTGGGAAATAAACTTGATGTTGTGTTTGATATTGAAACAGACCACCGGAAATTCAGAAACATGAATGATGTCACCGGTGTTTTCATTCGGGTAGAATAGGTCGGGAGTGATTTTTCAATTTGAGCAAACTGTATTTTTATGAATTTTGATATAAATCAGTTTCCGGTTCGCCGTAATACGTGAATGGCTGTTTTTCATTCGAAATCATGTAATGTTTGATTTTCTGTTCACAATTTAAGTAGTTCATGAATGTGGGGTATTCCTTCGGGATTTTGAACTTGAATCGTTTGTTCTCCATCGCCGGGGTTCTCGAACCGGAATGAGTCATTGCGGCAAAGTAAGGGGGGCCATGTTCCACACGTGCCTTGTCTGGCTCACTTTAAACTCTAGGGGCGCCTCTTCCCTGACAGGTGTCTGTCTGGTCTGGTCTGGGCTGAATGGCCCGGCTGATTGGGCAAGCAGCAATTTTGTATCCATTCAGTGAAAGTCGAAGGTTGCCTTCCGCAGTTGTTACAGCTGATCAACATTTTGATTACCAGTCTCAAAGGGGTTCGCCGACCTGTTCCTTTTTAATTCCGAGTTTTCTTCCATTCATTTGCGTTTTTCTTCCCAAGTTTGGTTTTATAACTTCCCTGTTGATAACTAGCCATGTATCAGGGTGGGTGGATTGTTCGTTCGAAATGGCAGATTGCTGGTGGTGATTTTGAAATGATCAACTTCCGGGTTACGAAATTGCGTTCGTGGTGTTGATTCCTGTTTTTGTTCGTAGGTCGCGATGAGGTTTCATCGAGCAATGGGATTAACGGTTATAACAGTCCAGATAGCGGAATCGGCGGGGATCTTCGCAAGAAACGTCCACCATATCCCCGAGCCCAGCAACAGGAAGAACTCTGCCTCGTTTGCGGAGACCGTGCTTCTGGCTACCATTACAATGCGCTGACTTGCGAGGGATGCAAAGGTGAGAAATTTTGGCATGTAGACTCTGGAAAGTGTTGCTACTGAAAGTGTAAACGTTGTTGATGAAACGTGGGTGATAAAGTTTTCTCATGTGAAGATTTCCTATTTGAGATAACATTGTTGTCTTTCCTAAACACTTTTTTATGTCCGTCCAGGTTTCTTTCGTCGGAGCATCACCAAGAATGCAGTTTACCAGTGCAAGTACGGCGGCAGCTGCGATATCGACATGTACATGCGCCGGAAGTGCCAAGAGTGTCGATTGCGTAAATGTCTCCACATTGGGATGCGTCCAGAATGTCAGTTACCTACCCAATTAGTTCTGAATAATGAGTTCATGTTTCTCGTATTCAAGGTGTTGTTCCGGAAACTCAGTGCAAAGCCAAACGGGAATCAAAACAAGCGCAGCAGCAACAGCAGCAGAAGGAGAAAGTCAACACGTCACCAGTCCCTTCGGGAGCAGTAGTCCCCGCTAACCGAGATGCTTTGTCACCGAAGTCCTTCAGCCCGAATTCGACAGCTAGTCCCGGAAGCATGGCGACTTTTATTGAGTTGACCACTTTGAGCAAAGATCAACTGGATCTTATTGGCAAATTATGCGCCTTCCAGGAACAGTATGAACTACCAAGCGAGGACGATTTCAAATCCATTACTGTAAGAAGAATTATATTTTTCTGAAAGATTTCCATAACCAACTTGTTGTTTTTAGCCGCTTAACTTTTCGCATAACCCGGATGACGACTGCGCGAACCGTTTCCAACACATTGCAGAAATCACCATCTTGACCGTCCAGCTGATTGTTGAATTCGCTAAACGTTTACCCGGATTTGAAACCATTACTCGGGATGATCAGATTGCGCTGCTGAAGGTAAGAGTCCCACTTCCGGTCTGGTGTTCTCAAGAAAGCGGGGTGTTGACTGGTGTTTCTTTTTTAGGCTTGTGCTTGCGAGCTGATGATGCTGCGATGCTCTCGCCGATACGACACCGGAACTGATTCCATTGTTTTCGCCAACAATGTGCCCTTTACTCGTGAGAATTACAAGAGTGCTGGTCTCTACAACGGCGATGGGCTGTATAATTTCTGCAAATCTATGTGCACCATGAAGGTGGACAACGCGGAATACGCAATTTTGTCGGCGATTATTATTTTCTCAGGTAAAATCCCAATCGGTTTTCTTTCCGGTGGTGATTTTTTTATTTATTTGTTGTGATTTTAGAACGTCCTATGCTGAAAGAGACCAAAAAGGTTGAACGTATTCAGGAGACTTATCTGGCTGCTCTACGCGCTTACCTCGATACGAACCGTATTCGAAGTGGAACAATTTTCGCCCGGTTATTGATGCGGTTGACGGAGCTGCGAACCCTCGGTCACGAATGGACTGAACTGCTGTTTTCACTCAAGCTGCAAAAGCGCAAGTTGCCGCCTCTCCTGTCGGAAATCTGGGATTTCGAGCAGTGAAACTTTATACCGTCCATTCGAGCCACTTCGTAACCTGCGCGAATCTCGTTCAACCGGTGATTATTATCTTGACTCTTCATTTTATTATTTACCGCGTTGAGGACAGAGGCCTTTGGGGAGTTCCATTTGACGCACCAGTTTCCCTTTCGTAATCCCGAATCGCCTGCCTTTTTGTTTGGAATCGTATGCCCCATGAGGATTCTGCGGAATGTTTTTTATCATCATATCCGCCTTGCTTTTTGGTTTATGGATACTTGTTCGTTGTTCTGCTGTTGTACAGGAGGCTGTATTATTTCCTTTTCCCGAATTCGTCTGGAAATGTCAGTCGGTCCATTTTCGGCTCCTCGATGGTGGCGGAGTGGATTTGTATTGATCTTATCATTTTCATCTGTTTTTCATTTCGTTGCCGCTTTCATTGCCAGCTTTCCCTCGGCTTTGGGTTCTGTCAGCTTTCATTTCTCCGCAAAACTCTCATCTGGCTGCACAGATAGACTTTTTTTATCCAGATTTCCATGTCTCATCTAATTATGGTCTTATTTCGATATTAATATGTTGTTGGTGTGTTATTTTTTTGCAAATCGGGGTTATAGCGATTCCCTTGGATTTGAGAATGGGACAGATTTTTATTCCTACTCATCTGGTTAACAGCCATTTTCGCAAAATGTTCGCCTCGTATCACTCAAAACTGACTGCCAGTTTTTTATCACCTCTCGATGTATTTATCTTTGGAAATAAAGAACTGCGCTGGAAACAAACAGTTTGGAAATTCTCGCTGTTCTTCGAATTTTTTCAGTGAGCTCGAAAAGGCACTATGATAATCAGAAAGATATCCAAATAGAACTCAACGCAAAAAGAGATTCCACTCCAACGTGGCAAGAAAGAAAAACTGCGACAACAAAAACTTGGTAAAATATCAGCATTCCACAGCCTCGCAGGTCGATCTTCAACAATCAGTGGCTTCCACAACTAAGTCCTGTAAAAATAAAACATTTTGTTAATGAGAATGAAACATGACTGATGAACTGAAAAATTCCTTAACTTGCCATCAACAACTGAGCAAGTCTGCTCGGTTCACCAGACTTGGAAGAGCTGGGTTCGACTTGCATAGCTCGGTTTTTTCCAAAAATTGCAGCATGCAGGCGCTCCTTGGAATCTTGATCATCTTCGAAAGTGACCGCTGGCAAAACCGTGCTAGGAGCAGCTCCAACCGCACTTTCAATCCATCCTGAATGTCCCGCTTGATGGGGATCGGACGGAACCTCCAATGGGCCAGGAATGTTTACTCCAGAAATGCCGGCGGCATTCCCATGACTGACTTCCGGTTCCTTCTTAACTGCACTCTTCCGAGTCCATCCAGTATTTTTCTTCCTACGCAATTTCTTCTTCTTCTGGATACCTGGCTCAGCTTTTACGGCTGTCGCTGGCTTCCGTTTCTGGAACTTTTTAACAGCGCGTTTTTTGGGTTTTCGCGGCTTGTCGTCGGATAAAATAGCAGGACTTTCTTTCGACTTTTCACAAGCTGAAGTGTACGATAACTTTATTGCTTTCGGGTTACTAGCACGGCTTCGGGAAGTTCCAGCTTTGTTCGGCGAAGAAGTAGGACTGACACTGCTTTTATTTCCCAGAACTGTCTCTTTCAACGAAGTGAATTTGACCACTCCAGAACGCTTCGGTTGAACACGTTTCTCAGACCCAGGATCAGCTCGGATTCCACGCTGTTTGTTTACGAAACGGATACTTTTTATGGCCTGGTGCTTCTTTTGTCTTTGCAACGTTGCCAAAGCTGATGTCGGCGATGTATCTTTGGGACTCGGTGGCCGACCACGTTTCCGCTTCACGATGGTGCTGGTGCTTCCAGTGTTTAGTTCAGCATTTTTCGGTGAAGCTGGTTCCGAGGAAGATTCCAACTCGACTCCCTGAGGAGCGAACACTGGAACAAGTTGAACAACCGCGATGGAACTGTTTGGTTGATTCTAGAAACACCAAGGAACGATGAATGTAATGGATGAATCCTCTGAGTCGAACACACTAAAACAAAAGGATATGCGTACAATACCTTGATATCAACAATGAAGCTCAAATATTTCAGATCAGCTGGAAGATGGCAAAGAGGAATATCCAAATCAGATTCCAATCCCAAAGGCTCTTTCTCAACATGGATAACCGACATGTAAACACGGGCTTTCTTTGCGGCTTCCACATACTTTTCCACTGGCAATGGGTTCTCCGCGATGATATCCGAACTGTTTGCGAAACGGGACACCAAGATATCACAAGGACTCATATCTGGAGCAAACCCAACCAAACGTTCTCGCAGGACTGGCTTCAAACCACCATCTGACCGAGAGAAACATCGAGTTACCACATATACCTTGGCACTCATGATTTTTGGATGAACGGTCTGGCTCTGGTGAAACAAAAACGTCCCAGCCGAATCAAGAATGATCGAAACAGCACCAGACTCTGAGAAATCGAGTCGAAAATTTGGATGGAGTGGAACGAACGAAAATTGAAGAAAGGCAGGCAGCTAGGGACACGTTCAGGCGTGTCGCGCCGTCTGGTGAGGCGTACGGATAGACGTGCGGTCATACGTTATAGATGGACGTGCGATCATACAGTACTACGTCATGGCACCAAAAATGACCGGCTTTTTATTAGAGAGACATCTCGTCCTCATTCGACTTATATTGATATTGTTCGAAAAACTGCATTATCCTATAATTTATTCCGTATTTTTAACAAAACGGGAGAACAAAAAGGAACAACGTAGAGATGGGTAAGCACTGCGTTTCAGGATCGACTATCTAAAAGGTCAACGACGATTGTTTAAAATTCCGTGTCAGCTTCAATCTGGCGTTTCAAATTTTTCGGATCACTTATTATCGAGTCTGGCGATACCATGTATCTATCTGCAAGAATGCGGCGCATAAGGTAAGCCCAACCGGAAGTCCTTATCTTCGGTCGGGCTGCAAGGAACTCCCCTTCACGTATATTCCTATCTGCAGATAAGAAAACAATGGAATTGATAGCTCACCAGATGCACGTGATCGAAGAACGAACTAGTCATGTAGATAACGAGGAATCGACGAAAATTGAGGCAAATACCCGATAGTCCAACTGTTGATGAGGTTTCATTTGGAAGATCTGAACTCGAAACATTTCAACAGGATAAGGCAAAAGATGGCGAAGCTCATCCTCGTTGCTCTCGCAGCCGTTTTTATGATCCCTTTGGCGACCGCTCAGGGAATCGGTTCCTGTGGAGTCCCCTCCGTTCAACCCGCGTTGGACAACGGAATTACCAGAATTCGAGGTGAGCTGAATTTCATGTCAACCAATGTTTGATACTTGGTCAACTTTTCCAACTTTTTTCCAGGTGGTCGCGAAGCAATTCCACACAGCTGGCCATGGCAAGTACGAGTCGGAGTTAAAACCTTCATGGGAGTATCCGTGTTCTGTGGCGGAAGCATCATCGACAAGGACCACATCCTCACAGCCGCTCATTGCTTCCTGCAAAATTTGTACGTACATATGATAAACGAGAGATCTGTAAATCGAACGTCCCTTCCGGGACACAACATAATTATTTATTGCTTTGCGATTTGAGACGCTTTTTTTCTCATTTTGTTAGTAAATACCATGTTAGATGACATTTTCGCTCCAACAGTGGTTTTGGAGCAACTTACTTTGTCCGAACCGGTGACCATTCTATGCTGGTAAACGAGGCTGGACAAAAGGATTACGATGTAGCGAAAGTGATCACCCACAAAAATTTCACGATGGCCGACGAAGTCAAGAATGATATCGCGATTCTCAGACTGAAGAAATCCATCGTCTTTTCATCCACAACCAAACCCGTATGCCTTCCCGCAAACGGGTCAGATGCAGTCGTTGGGAATACGTGCGTGGTCAGCGGCTGGGGGTCCACGGTCAACCAGAGCACCGGGGTGTACAAGAGGTCATCTCCAGTAATCGACCAATGGAACGTCGGACGAGCAGCGCAACCTGTCATAAAAGCCAGCAATGTTCTCAAACAAGCAGCTATGACTATCTTCGACCGCAACTACTGCCGGCTTGTTTGGGGGGATATCATTGTCGATCATATGATTTGCACACTGGATGCCAACTTGGATCACGAACCCTGCCAGGTAATAGTCCTCCAGTTCCAAAATTCCACAATAAATATTTTTGGATTGTTGATTTAGGGAGACAGTGGGGGCCCTCTGGTTTGTCTGGCGGAAGATGAAATCACATGGAACCTTGAAGGAGTAGTATCGTTCGGAGCTGGGTAATTTCAGAGTTCTTCAAAATTCGAAAAATACAATCACACTCAAATCACTCAATTTTATATTTCACAGGTGCGGTATGAGGGCACCGGCAATTTTCACGCGAGTTGGTCAGTTCACATCGTGGATTGCGGATAACACAGTGCGGGCCTGACAAGCAAACCACGCGAATGCGATAATTCGAAAAAAATAATCGAAAAGTGCAAAAGATAGGTTTTTTTTGCACTGATAATTGTCTCACTCATGACTCGGTTGATTTGGGGCGATAAAGCGCACAAAAAAGGGAAGAAGGGACTCGGGGCTTACCTGCATAAACTGACGGAGCTCACGTGGTGGAAATTCTGCGAACTCGAAGTGCGAAGTCGTGCAGGTGCAAAATTGGACAGTTTCGACGGCGTGAGCCCCGTCATTGTGTGTAAGTAAGCCCCGCTGCTAAAATCAGATTGCAGTGTTCCTAGTTGGTGAGCCCCGTAAGTTTATGCAGGTAAGCCCCGAGTCCCTTCTTCCCTTTTTGTGCGCTCCAGCACCCCAAATCAACTGAGTCATGAGTGAGACGATTATCAGTGCAGAAAAACCTATCTTTTGCACTTTTCGGTTGTTTTTTTCGAATTATCGCGTTCGCGTGGTTTGCTTGTGAGTTGGAGCAACTCATTCTCAGAAAAGGATAACTCGAATAAAACAAAAAAATGAGAAGAAATAAAAAAACAAGAAATAAAAAACACAAATTGGTCACTCACAGATAACTTTATCCAACCTGACAAAATATCACCAGTTTCCGGTCCGGCATTTTCCGCCGTCAATGTACGTCTGTTTGGCGTTCTTGTAATCAGTTGACCGATACGTCGGATCATGCAGCCTTTCACACATTTGACACCAATTACTGTTGGCTGGGGAATATCTCCCGTTAGAACTGATGTGGACTTTATTTTCCCTCCATCGATGAAATTCGTTGTAGGCAGTATCGTTCTTGTCCAAAATTAGAAGGTAGTCAGCTAGTGCTTTAATGGATGGGAAATCATCTACGTGGATGTAGGAATGTGGAGGAAATATTGTCATGTTTCCGGCTCCCATTACGATTGGTACAACATAGTTCTTCAGAGCAACCGTGAACTTTTCCGTCACATAATCCTGGCAGATGCTAAGAAGACAAACTCCGATGATGTTCAGTATAAAAAGAGCAAACAAATTCTACCTGTTTTCAAATGATAAGTAGAACTTGTAATCCTTTTTCAGTTTTGTATCACAGTCCGTAGAACCTCCCAGAAACCCATCAGAAACTGTGCGAGGACATTTCAGAGCCCCACATTTTCCGTATATATCCACACTGACGAAGTTCTGGAGTTGCTTGACATAATCCTCCCTCCGACTGGCCGTTTTACAATTACTAACAAACCAGGCAATGAGCTTACTTTTCCCGTCGGCGTAATTTCTTGCTCCCGGTTCGAAGGCAACACTATACATGTAATGGCCTAGAATATCGGAATCCAGACGATAACTGAAGATCATATCGAAAAAATAGTCTGGCATATCCGGAAAACGTCCACCGATGTTAGCTGGCGATTCGCCAATCAGAAGAACATAATGCTGAGATTCCTTCCGTTTTCCGGGCAGCTGATTGGGATCGATGTCGAATGCATGGAAAATAACTGCGTCCGCCGATTCCAGCCTCGAACGATCTCCAGTTGCTTCGCACTGTTTCACAGGGCAGCCTTCGAACAGACTTTTCCCCAATGATGCTCTTGAATCTGGTGCTGAGAAGAATGGCGTCCAAAAAAGAACAGTTTTCACAGATTCCGGATCAACCGGAAACAGGTTCGCAGCAAAAGGTGCAGCTGCTTCTCTGAACGGCACTTCATCCAGAACGCTTCTAACGAGAGGATCTCTTGATTGAGTGGTTGATTCGGTGAAGTAGATTTTCGTGAACTTCAGGGAGAACAAATACCATCCAAGAGCGCAGCAAGCGATTGATAGGCAAATCCAGCGATACAGGAAGCGTGGTCCCAACATTGC
>JAQIWT010000489.1:0-19322 GCA_034696485.1 Isohypsibius dastychi
CAGTCCGAAATAGAAGCCCAAATCCAGGAGCTTCGAAAGAATTGTAGCCCGGGCTTCTATTTCGGACATTACGGTAACGGTGATTACCATTACACGCAGGTGCAAAAGCTTTCCTATCCCATCCTATTCTGTGGAAGCTCACCGTGGCTTCGATAAAGTCGAGCTTGAGCATGCATGAACGCTCAACTGCTTAATCAACAAGGGATGTAACAAGAGAGGTTTTTCTGGTAATTGTTTCCAAGATCGAAATAACTCAAAAACCTGGCTTTTACCGGGAATGCAAGAGAATTATCGCTAATCACAGGCAGAACTTGACTTTGACGGAGAAACTGAGGGAAAAATTATAAAAGAATCAAACAGAATAGCGGGAATTCACATTTGCGGCAGTGGTTCGGAGAAATGTTCGTAAGCCATCTCTGGGGTGAAATGGCTAGCTCAACTACTAAGTCAAACCAATTCCCATTGAAAGCCTCCTGAAGGCATTTCCCATCGCCGTCCCAGTGTTTTTGGGTGGTATAGTTGAAGAGTTCTCAGTAGAATATCGAGACTTGGTCACGATACGCGTTGGCGCAGGTACATCATTTTCAAGCTGCTGGTCTCGACTCGACGTTTGTTTTTCTGGGTCAGTCGTTGCTGCTGTTGAGAATCTTGTGGACACGGCATCAGCCATGAAAGGCTGAGACTTATCGTCTCCAAGATTAGTTCTTGATGCACCATCCTCGACATGGATCTGGCCGGTTGGAGCAACGTCATAATTTGATGTCTGGAGATTCAAGTCAGAATTGACCCCAGGAACATCGACCGCCTCCATTAAAAAATACTCCTCTTCACTGTCCAGCATATGTTGACGTTGACGCTCAACATATGCCCCTCTGATTTCGGCTAGATCACGCCTCTGACTTGATTTGCTTTTTACGCATTTCTGTATTCTGTCACAAGCCGTTCTGAGCAGCATCACCGTTTGGTCCAGCTCACTAATGTCTGCTGTTGACAGCGTTTGAGAGTATCTGGCCAAGACTTGCGATACTCTGACCATGGAGCCTAAAAGGAGCAGATTTGTATAACTTCGATCTGCTGCGGTTTTATGTACCAGATCGATATTTCAATATTCTGAGTTCATCATCAATTGCAACCAGCAGATCACGATAGGTCCTAGTTTTTCCCAGGAAAACCTTCATTCGGTTTTCAACGATGTCTTTCAAACGAGCACGATTCTCCCCTGTTGCGCAGTACATAATTTCCCTGTCCAGCTGCATCGTTCGAATGCAACCCTCCAGGGCCTTTATGCGTTTTTCATTGTATCTTATGACATCTTGCTGTTTGTGGGCGTATTTCACTAATTCACCTTCTACCAAGTTACTCATCTGACTATTTTGTGTGACCAGTGCTTGATGCGAAGATCGATTATTGTTAAGTTCACTTTGCAGTTGCGTAAGCTCTTTCTCGACGGAGCGACGAACTTTTTGAAGCGCCTCGCTTTCAGTACTCATCATAGTTTCTCGCTGCACCCATTGAAAAGTGGTGTTATCGACAAGATCTTTCAGAGTCCTTAAAATGTCGTGGTACTCGCTTGCAATCTGACTCTTGGCCTGCATGCGCTCCTGGACCTGTCTCTCAAAATCCTCTTTCAGCCCTATGTCTCCTTCGAAGCGCGTTCTCTCTCTTTCCAGTTGGAGATGGTTCTCACTGAGCAGCTGTTCACTGTCTTTTAGACTACATTCAAGCTCCGTCTTATTTTGTTGCAAGCAATCAAGGCGCTCACGATTCTGCTGGAGCTTGTCTAGCTGAAACTCGTGATTGACGGAGAATCGAGCTGACTCTTCTTCATAACGAGCACGCAGTTCTTCGCGGTTGTTTATCCCGTGAGCTAGAGCATCGATTATTCGTAGAATCTCCTCGCGCTCATATTGTTGATTCTGATCGAATATGGGCCGAT
Organism: Isohypsibius dastychi; assembly: GCA_034696485.1. Lineage (NCBI taxonomy): Eukaryota > Metazoa > Tardigrada > Eutardigrada > Parachela > Isohypsibiidae > Isohypsibius > Isohypsibius dastychi. The sequence goes on from JAQIWT010000489.1 coordinate 1,937, forward strand.
ATTGCGACGACGATCGCGATGAAACTGAGCAACTATCAGGTTCCCCGACTCGGCACGGTTCAAGATTTGAGCCATCTACTTGGGGATCTTCTGAGGGTTCATTGGAAGCAAACGGAAAATATTGTCCTTCGAAGGGATCCGGTGAAGAGTCTTCTTGAACCACGGAGACATTGTTTTCTGCTCTGCTTTCAACTTGGATGTTACTGCTAAACTTGACCACATTTTTTTCAGGACCGGACTGCTGCTGTGTAGGCTGAGGTTGAGTAACGACGAGAGTGTCCTTTAGACCTGCCTTGTTCGGCTTTTCATCTCGACTTTTTGATCTGACAGAAAATCGGCGCTTCTTCGGAGGAGGAAAGGTCGTTTGCCTCACATTGCCGGATTTACTTTTAACCGGGGGTATTGATGAGATCTCCGCTGTAGGTTTAGATTCTTCGGGTTTGTTTCCAGTTTTGCTTCTGTTTTTACGTGCTTCCTCGATTCCACGAAAACAAGATGTGAAAAAGGTAGTAAAACCTTTAGTAGCACGACTGTCAGCTTTTTCTTTTTCTTTTGGTTTTTCTGTCGGTGGTTTAACTATTGAGGGTGTTTGCGGAGCAATCATGGACATCCATTCACCATTCACATTGGAACAACTAAAATTTCATTAAAACATAGATTGCGAAAAACGAAGATCAGCTGAATATCCAGGAGGAATATGCAAGATAGTACGCGAATAGTTCTGTAGTATAGTAGTATGAAGTATCAAAACACTTGACAAAAGAAATTCAGCGGTAACAGAGACGTGAAAACTTGGCAACAAGACGATCCGATAAGAGTGAAACATGTAATTTTGTCGAATGCAGTTCGCGGCAGAGTGCCCTGAAACGACGACATGCATTTTTGAAAAAGGTCACCGTTTTCTTCTGAAGAACGAACTGAGTCGGAGAAGACGTCGCAGTTCAAACAGATGCGTCTGCTGCGAACAGCATTAAATTCCACAAACAGTGTACCAGTGGGATTAAGGGAGATGAACAGGTGATCAGATTTGATCTCTTTGATGGCCAAGGACTGAGAAATCTCGACTTCGACTATTTTCCATCGCAACAAAACCAACTCCGATCATTCATGTTGACTGCTTGATTGCTCTGTTGGTCCCTCAACGGAGTTCCGTTGCGATTGTATACCGCGGAATTATTGTTCGCACAATGAAAGCACCTGAGCAGCAATGTATGCAGGTATGTATGCGAGGACTTCATGCTCTGGCTGATTCAAATCAAAGCACGGTGATCAAAATTTGATTTTGCCAATTTTTGATTGACTTCCGACAATAGGTTCCAAAGTTCCCGGCAGTTCTTCTTATACCTAGCTGCTTTCCTATTTGAATCCTTAAGCCGCATTGAAAGATTTCGGAGCAGTTCTTCATGACTGACAGCATCGCCTGAGTGGGGCCCATGTATTCCACTTCTGGGTGGCGACAGCGTTTGGTGATAATCAATTTTGCTCGACACCAGTGGTTGGTTGAAATAAGTTGGATTTCCACTCATTTCCGTACTCTTGTCAGCAAGAATGAGAGTTTCCGTCTGAACCAGTTTGTGATGATGCATAGGTTTCTTCTCCTTCGGGGCAGAAACGGGAACAGTACGCGGCGTATACGGGGCTTTATTGACGGTATCTCTGCGTGTCGTAGCACACACTGGATCAGTCTGTTGACGGAAATCCTTCGTACTTTCATATCGAGTAAACCTCTTCGCTTCAACTGGTGACCAGTTGGTCACGAGTCTGGAATCGCCTAAGGGAGCCACTTTTAAGATATTCGGCAGGCTAGAGATGGTCGGAAAAGTGCGTGAGGTGACCAGCTTCCTTGCATCAGGTGGAACCCAGAATTCTCTATAATTAAATGTTGTCCTGGAGTTGAAAGAAGTGAAATTGGTTATCTTACGTTTTTGGCGAATTGCCTTGGTTCTGATCACCCTGAAAAGGGCGAAGAGATGTTTGTGTAGGTAGGATGGAGGGCATGTCAATGGAATCGACACAAGCTGGCGAGGAATTGACTCGAGCCTCCTTAAACCTCTTCGGTTTTGCTCCACTGTGGGCGATTGTACTTTCGTTGACCTGGTCCACAGCTCTAAAACATACGATTTTTAAGCACAAACAACTTGTCTCGCTTCATTTACACCAACTTGCGAAGAGTTTGCAAAGCACACATTACGTCCTTCCGGAAAAGCAGAACCGCCCTGTTAGTTGTGTCGACATCTTTTCTTATTTCCGAGATAGTGCCACTCAGCTGATCTGCTGCAAGCGACGAAAGTTCAAGATGTTGATGTTCGGTAACGTCAGAGGGTCCCAGCGTCTCTTCTGTTAGTTTCACTGTACCGTTTGACCTCTTGTGGTTCTTGACGTGATCACCTGGAGGTGATATCAAAGAATTCAGAGGTAGTTTATCGAAGATATTGAACTGTATTTGAGGCAAAAACCGTGATCATTCGCTGCATTATCAATGAGTCGAAGCCCCGGAAAATGCGGCAGGCCACTCCCTTGCAGACGTGGTCCACGCCCTTAACCTTATGAATTAATTGGGAACGGGTTCAATTTAACCTTAAGCACTGAATGTTTGATTTATACGACCATGGGCTTCTCACATTATTGTCTAGCCATGGTTCGGTTTGTTATTTGGATACTCGCCTGGGCTGATTTGATTAATGGACGCGGTAAATGTGTCGGAAACTCGCGAATGAAATATCTGCCGATTCAGCATGTCCTCATGATGGAAATCACCACCAGTTGATTTTTGTTTTCCGCCCTTCAAACTTTTCAACTCAGAACAAAATATTCCCAGAAAAGCGGTTACGGAACCGTAGTTTCTAAATGCCCAGCTGCGTCAAGTATACCCCCCCCCCCCCGAAGGGGCTTTTACAACCTAATGTATCGCACGTGGCGTTACGTAACGTACGTGACGGAAGCATATCGTACGTGACGTAGCGTGATGCACGTAACGTTGCGTATTGAACCTGTTTGTTGACCGCATTGTCAAAGCTTCTATCCGTTGACCGCAAGGTTGTTGATGTTTTCTAGATATTGAGCAGTTACATGTAGATGTGCCACTCCCTAATCCCCATTTTCACTCGCTAATCTCCTCATTTACCACGCCGTTTTAAAGAAAAACATCCCGGGATTAGGAAACGTCACGACTTACTGGTTGTTGGCAACTGACTTCTGAACCAGTCTTTCAATAAGCCAATCTCAGCTTCCAGAACCGACTGCGAAATGAATTTCCTTGGTCGGTCTCCCATTGATTCTTCTTTCTCAAACTCATGCTCATATTCTGTTTCAATCGAGTCGACAACTTGTATTTCAAGTGTTTGTCGGGGTCGGAAATAGACGTCTGGACTTTTGGGTGGCTCCCTGATTTCTGGTGTATGACCGGATTGTTTGTGCGCTGGAGAAATTGTGGGTTCAACTCGTCTCGCTGACAAGATCTTCTCCTGCTTCATTCTATGTTTTTCTTTCCAACCTGGAGCCAAGTTGTCTGTATCGGCCGGGTCTGCTGGTCTGCGATCGATACAGTTAATGGTATGTGCGGATTTGTTAGGAGAGTCCAGACCATTGCGTGACAAAGGCCGCACAATGTTGCCACCGCTAATATTCTCGCGGTTCACCAAATATTGTGGATCTTTGTTTTTCACGTATCTCAACGCTCGGCATCGTTGTAAGATAGAAATCTGAGATTTTTTGTGCTTAGTTTTCCAGTCTGCGCCTAAAATATCGACAACTGGTGTCCGTAACGATGCATACATCTTCTCATTCGATACGTTCGAACTTGGCTTGCGTCTTGTGAGGGCTCGTCTGGCAGTACAAAGATCAGGCCATCCTCTTATGCGTTCGGAGCCTTTGATCTTGGGTTCAAAAGATCTCGCGACAATAGTTCCTTCCGATGACTCGGCTGCAGAGTTTGGATCTACGATTGCAAATTTTGTTCGTCTGAATAACTGAAGTGCCTTGATTGCAGCTCGATCCCAAAAAGAGAATTCTTTACGGAAGGCGACAACTGGTCTGTATTTCGCCAGCAAACGAAAGTGGCGAATATCCGAATGGAGAAGAACAGGAATACGACTGTCACAGATCACCTGCCACAACGGCCGTTTTGGACAATTCACCCAGACACAGCCAACTTTAAGTTTTGGCAGTCTGTCCTCTCTGGACATAACTGACCCATTAACGCCAGCATGAGAGGGAAGAGCGAAAAACACGGATGGAGCAGCCTAAGAATCATGTGCACTGCATGGAGCGATATAGATCAGGTCAGTAACGTTGTACTCTGTAACTCTGATCATTGTTATTGCCTTGAAATTACGTTTCCAGGGAAAACAGGAAAACGATAACGTAAAACAACAAGAGTGTCAAAATTCCGTATAGCAAACCACCTAAAACGATATAAACCAAGGCGTTCCCGGCTGGCCAAAGGGTACCCATACATGCGTTGGAACGGTTTGGTGGGCTTCAGTTTTATTTTGATTATGAATTGAAGTGTCTGTAAACATGGGAGTTTGTTACATTCGATCCAAGTTTAATCAGATCGAACTCGACCAAAAGCATGAACAGTCTTGTTGCCAGCGGATCCAATAGTTTCATTTTCCCGCCTCATCTCTTGACTTAGTACGTCGTTACGAAGCTTCACCAGCTGTTCGAACCACAATACGTTCTCTGTTCGCGGCTGAGCTGATTTTTACAACGCTCACCTTATAACAATTAAACATTATTGAACAAAGCGTACTTAATGACACAGCAAATTTGCCCGAAAGCTATTACACAATACTTTTCGTAATTCAAGACTCCGGTACATTTTATTGGCTTCGCCACACCTCACCACCAAGTTTCAATCTTCGCCATATTTTTACTTCGTGCAAGAAATATTTCAGTGTGTAAGTAACGATTAAAATGGCCAAGAGCAAGAAAAAGCGTGAAGGCAAACCGCAGAAAATCCTGGATCCACTTCCAGGCAAGGAACTGCTGAAAGTTGTTCGTGCTTATTCGGAAGATACGAAACTTGTGAATCGTGATGTGCAACAGAGGTCCAGAAACTATCTGGACGACTACGAAAGCCCAGCCGCTGATACCCCCGTTGATGACATTGACGCTGAAAACAATCCTCCTCAGGAAGATATCGAGACTTTTCTGACGTTCCAGTTGGAAGACAGGCCAAGCAATGAGGATATCTATAATCTGGTATTGGCGGAAGAAAACAGTGATGACGCCGCTTCTGGAAGCAGCAGAACGGAAGATATGCCTGATGAAGAGAATATTTCGGAAGGCGAGAACTCCAGAGAAACTGGATCCCTATCCACTGAAAGCCTAACAGAAAATTACTGGAGCGATCAGCTCTCAGCTTCAGCTCTCAGTGACGAAAGTGAGGATTTTGAGCTGCCTCACACTGCGGATACTACGGGAGTACACCTAAGTGACCAAGTCGACCCAAGTAGTGACCGGGGACAAAGCAGTTCAACTGTTCGAAAAAAGCCCACCTCCGGCCTGAGGGCCAGCAAACTCTGGGACAAGAGTTTGCCAGCTCAACAGCTGAACTCAGAGGAATGGATAGTTACACAGTTCATGCAAATCCTGGGGCACCGCGCAGACGAGAAGCCCTTAATCAACACCACTATCGAGGATTTGTTGGAGACCAATCTCGATTTCGATAATATCGACGCAGACACCGTTTCACGACTGAGAAACATTGCAAGTCGAAGTTCATCACCTGATCCAGCTCCTCAACGCTTAAGGGACTTTGAACGGTATATTCCACAGAGCCACATCGAGACTCCTGAGGAACATAAGCATGCCCCACAAACCAAGAAAACAAGTCCCCCCGCCTCGAAGTCCATAAAGATTGAGAAAAAGCCACCATCACACAATAAACCCACTGATCGTTTGCTTCTGCGTCCACCAAGATATCCTGCTGAACTGTTTGAAGAGGGGAGAATGAACGCATTCCCAAAAAACGCGATTGTCACCAAGGAGGAGAAAAACACTTTACCAGAAGACCAAATTGTGTGGGTTACGGAACAGGCTCTTGATCTGAACTTTGTCGAAAGCCGACGTGAAAAAATTCTCAGCGGCGCGAAAGGTTCTGATAGGCCTGATGTGGAGCTAGACATACTGGCAACTAGCCTTGCAAGAAATGCTCTGGAATACGAGTCCGCGGTGAACTTGGCATACCCTGCTCCTGTGCAGTGTGCTCATAAGGTTGAAGATATCCTGCTCCCTAAGCCCCCACTCATTCCGGTTTCTGTCGATCTGAACGAAGATCCAGATGACGAAAACACATCAATCGACGAAGACCAGCCACCAGATAATAGTGGGTGATTCTGATTTAACACGGGTACTACAAATTGTGACCATTCGCTGGAAGTCCCGTCTAATTTTCACTACAAATGGCCTTCATCAAAAACTACACTGGTTGACATAATGAAATTTTCAAAATACCCGACGAAGTGATTTCATGATGAATATGTAGCACTTTCGTGCTAGTCTCTGTCTGGTGTAAAATGGTCTCGACACTGATCTTTTCAGGCAACAACTTACAGCTGTCTAAGGCTCCAGACAAGGTGATCAATTTGAACAAAGCTTATGAACTACGGAGTCCTAAACACGAAGATGACCAGTATGACTATTATAATTCAGATCGAAGTTCTAGCGAATGCGAATCTGTGCACGAAATCATCAGAAAAACAGTGGAGAAAAAAATTCAGAATGCATCAAAAGGAAAAGAAGATTCAGAGAAAACGTGGAAAGTGGCAATTAGTGGTCCAGAAATTGAAGTCACGCTCCCGCTCAGTAGAAAAGAGCTGAAGAAATTTCAGATTGACGATTTGTACGCTTTAGCACATGATCTTCAGATGCCACCCAGTCAGCTACGAAAAGAACTCTTGGGAGCAGGTGACACTGAGTGGACAACATCTGAAAATGATATCCTTGTTGACATTCAAGATCATTGCATGTATGAGAAAACACCGGATTATTATGCTGTTCAGATCAAGGATATTCAAAGCACTATTCACGGTCTGCGAGAGCGATGGATATACCTGGACATGGAGCACAGCGAGATTTTGGCGAAGTCGAAGACAGAATCGAAAGAATTGCAAGCCATTCTGGAACTTTTGGCTGAACAGACTGTCAGAGAAACTGCAAAAATCGAATTTCTGAAAAATAAAGCACATGAAGCTCAAGAGAACCTCGAAAAGTTGACAGAAATACAGAAAAGAGAAACGGAATTTCTGCTCAGCCACAAGGAAAAAGTGAGAGAGCATTTGACCAACAGGAAAGAACTTCTTCAAGAAAAACTGCTGCTATATAAAGATCTTGATGAGAGACAGCGAAAAATGGAACATCGAATGTCGGCTCTTCGCAGGCAGGAACAAAAAGCCAAGAAAGTTTTTAATATCAAGGTTTCGAAAATGCTTCACGATTCAGCACAGTCTAAGGAGCGTTTGTTCCGAGAATGTAACGATAAGGTTAATGAAGTGTTTGTCGCATATCAACGTGCGCTCGTGCTGAGCATGAACGACAACATCCAGGAAGCATGTTGTGACCACATCAAAGGCCGACAACGGGCTCGGAGGTTCTCAGACAAAGCCACGGATATCATGCAGAAATTCCACCGCGTCTCGGAAAAGTTGGAAACAGCGCAACGAAGGGTCGTAATGGAAAAAGATCTTCTTGCACTCTCCCGGAAACACGTCACTCACGTAAAGCTGCAATATCGCAAATTGGATGACCGACTTGTCAAAGAGACAAAAAAGCTTGCTGTACTCGAGCGATCAATGCAGAACACCGAAACAACTGCATTGAACTACGAGAATATCAGTCTTCTCGTCCAGAGGAATGTTGACTTTGCTACACTAGCTGCAAAGCTAGAGCAAGAAAAAAACGAGCTTATTCGTCATTTGAAATCCGAGAGTTATATTAATCAGCAGATGGAAGTTCATATAAATAAAATCTTGCTTGGCTTGAAAAACTATTCTGAATATCAAAGCTCATACCAGAAGGAAGATCCGCCCTCCACCAAAGAACACACAGAGACCTTTGAAGATCAGTTCATGCGCTTTCTGCAGTATGCAGCTGAAATCGAAGATCTTGTAGCGGAGAAGACGAGCAAAAGAAAACCACTAATTCGCGATGGAGATTTTGGGATCGTACCCCGTAAGCGGACCCTAAAGCTTTAACTGAGTGAGTGCCCAGCAAACCACCGATGTTGTTCCTGCTGCCGGCGATAGGCGTCAAGCACCAGTTCAGCTCAACGCAACCCAACCTTGATTTTTCTTTCGAAAACGCCAATCAGCTGAATTAATAAAATTAAGAAAAGAATAAACGCATGTTGCAGAACTTCCGGACATCATTGCTACAGAAGCTTGGCTGTTGCTAAGCCCTCATGAAACAACTTTGGAAACATTTTGGTCGAGTCGCATGTATTATATTTTGTCCTAAAAACTTCGTGCTTAGCTTGATATATTCCCACTGCTGCTACTCATCATAATGTCAATCAGAAAAATCCTTGCCCGCCAGGTTTGGGAGAACCAAATCTCGAAATTGCGTTTGTCCCAACCTTGACATGATTCGCAGGTTTATGACAGCCGTGGAAATCCAACAGTCGAAGTTGACGTATTTACAACAAAAGGTTGGACTTGCAATATAGACCATACCTGAAAGATGGCATCATGAATTCTAATTGCAGGCATTTTTCGGTCAGCAGTACCATCGGGAGCTTCGTAAGTGAATTCTCTGTAGCATCGGCTGGCCACCATTTTCATGACTTGCTCACTTTAATGCCCATAGGACCGGAATCTACGAAGCAAAAGAACTCCGAGATGGAGACCCTTCTGCGCATCACGGCAGGGGTGAGTACTGGATTGAGACAGATGGAGATACAATCTTCTGTCGAGTTTCCCAGAGGGAAAAATACGAAAGCGTCAAATTTAGAACGGACTAAATTTTTTCACAACTCAAGCCTGTTGTTAGGCTGGAAAAATTGGTTGGGATGAATTGAGACCTGAGAGCCAAAGTTTACGAATTTTGGGCCTATTTTAAGACAATTTAGGGCCTAACCAATGGCTGATTAGCTTCCTATACGTCTGGCCACTTACAAATGTACCCAGAAATCAGGGCAACCACAACGGCCAAGACTGGCAGTGAGATGCAAACCACTTCGAAATAGTAATTCCAGCCTCTGGGCATCAGAGGTGTCACATTTTCGATTAAAAATCCCGGGCCCAGTGAGTCACACTCACATATTACGCTCTCTCTCTCACATCTCTGTCTTCCTCCTTCCGTTCAATAAGGCGGGAGAACGCCAGTATATTATCATAACGATAGAGTGGCTTCAGTAAATTCACTTCAGGAGTACGTATAACCTTCTTTCGAGCTTCCCGTAGGGAAAGAAACGTTAAGTGATAACCGGATGAAAAAAATTATAAAGTTTTACAAAGAATTGAGAGAGCCGTCAGCAGGACTGTCTCTATTCAGAAGATGAAAGAGATGCAAGTGAAATGAACTGACGTGAGACCACGCTCGTCTTTCCCCTGTAAGGGAGCAATGTTTTGGTTTGGAATGCTCTCTGCCCAGTGTCCAAAGAGGAGGGAGAACATTCATTGATTTATTTATGGCATTCCTCGAACAATGGCCTGCAAGAGATAGAGAGACGGACAGGAGTGGAGGAAAGACCGATTTGATGGCGAGTGGCACCATTGTTTTGGTCTCTATCCAATGGCTGATTTGCACTCTATCAGTCTGGCCACTCACAGATGTACCGAGAAAACAGGGCAACCACCACGGCCAGATCAGAGAAGCCACAACCAGAGAGATGTAGACTGTTCGAAATGGTAATTCCAGCCTGGGGCATCTGGTGACTCAAATTTATGAGTATTAATCCCGAGCCCGGGAGTCTCATATAACGGCTTTCTCTGTCGTCTCTTTATCCTTCCCCCATCTTCAATAATACGGCAGAGCGCCAGGATATTATCATAACGATAAAGTGGGGTCAGTAAATTCACTTCAGGAGTGAAACTCGGTTTTCAGCCCACATACCCGTGGACTAACCACTCCCAGCAGCCGCTGAGTGGACAACCAAGCGCATTCCATGCCCTCACGACATTCGGTTAGGGGGATGACGCTTTCGTAATGGCTTGATTTTGCGGCAACAGGTGTACTCAAAGCGTTGGACAACATTCGAAACGAGATTGCCCCAAAGCTCATCGCCTCTGTAAGATAAGATTGTGGTTTATCATTTCACAAAATCTCACTCCATAATTTACATTCAAGGGCATCAGTATCCTCAACCAAGGGGAGATCGACAAATTTCTCAATGATCTAGATGGGACCAAAGATAAAAGTGAGCAGGATTGATTACTTCGATGATGATTTTCCAGCATGATGAATGTTGGTTTGCAGGTCGTTTAGGGGCGAATGCCATTCTAGCTGTCTCAATGGCTGTAGCAAAAGCAGCCGCACACGAAAAGGTAGTTGTAGCCTTGTCCATCAACTGAGACCTCCCATGCAAAGTGATTTATATAATAGAAAATTCCGTTTTATCGCTACGTTGGGGAGCTATGTGGTAACCCAGGGGTGACGTTACCCGTGCCAGCTATGAATGTCATCAACGGTGGTCAACATTCCGGAAACCCACTTGCCATGCAGGAGTTCATGATTATGCCCGTTGGTGAGTTTAGCAGTAGTTTAATAAGCTTCCATAAACTTCCTCGACCACTGTCATCATCCAGGAGCATCCAACTTTCGAGAGGCGATGAAGATGGGCAGTGAAGTGTACCACCACTTGAAGAAGATCATCACCAAAAAATACGGAAAAGCCTGTTAGGGGTACTCGCATGAATAATCGACCATTAAACTGACAAAATATTCTTCCAGCCGGAAGTGTTGGTGATGAGGGTGGGTTCGCTCCAAATATTGCCGAAGGTAAAGAGGCACTTGACATGATAAAAGAAGCAATTCAAGTCGCGGGATACACCGGCAAGATAAAAATTGCGATGGATTGCGCAGCGTCTGAGTTTTGCGAGAAAAAAACCAGCGACGGAGGAGGCGAAGAACGCACGTATAATCTTGACTTCAAGTCTGAAGCCAGTGAGCAGAAGGCGGAAAGAAAAGTTGGTTCCAAATTAGAAACTATTCGTGGGATACACTCCTTCAATTCAATCGAAATCTTCTGTAGTTGACCGGCGAAGAGCTTGGCGAGCTGTACAAATCATATGTCAACGATTTCGATATTGTTTCCATCGAGGATCCCTTCGAGCAAGATGACTTCGAAAACTGGTCAAAGCTCACTGCTGGTGTTCCAATTCAGATTGTGGGGTAAGAACTGCAAATCAATTAGACCATGCCTTTTCCAAAACTATTTTTTCTCAGAGATGACTTGACAGTGACGAACACGGAACGGTATCTACTATCAATTTCCTGAATTCATTTCGTGTAACAGTCTCTCAATATACAGAATAGTTACGACCATAGAGAAGAAATGTTGCAACTGCCTTCTCCTCAAAGTTAACCAGATTGGCACAATCACGGAGGCCATCAAAGCTGCTGTCATGGCGAAAGAGAATGGTTGGGGAGTCATGGTATCTCACAGAAGTGGAGAAACTGAAGATGTGACAATTTCTGACTTAGCTGTTGGTCTCGGATGTGGCCAGGTAATAACCCATTACGACTCCACTGTTCTGTATGCGATATGTTAGCTTCGCCTTTCAGATCAAAACTGGAGCCCCTTGTCGGTCGGAACGATGTTGCAAGTACAACCAGCTGCTGAGAATTGAGGAAGAACTAGGCCCAAAAGCTAAATTCGCTGGAGAAAATTTTCGAAATCCCAAATAAATTCTTTGCGGTTGAATCAGATGAAATGCGTTTTTTTGTTACCTATTTGGTATTTCGTTAAACTTGTTGATCTATACCAGTGTCTTTCCCCACTTTTCGGTTTCACACCATTAACTGGAAGTGAGATGTCTTAGTTGATACTCAAATACGTCGGTTAGCTGACACTAGAACGGCTGGTCATAAAATAACTTGAATTGAAGTCCAAGCTATCTAACAGATAAACTGGATATCATCTTCAATAAATGTGCAGCTTCAAAATTTTATATCGGCACCACGATCGTTGAACACGGAAAACACCGTATTTAGTAAAAACGGTAGTTTATAGGTAAGACTATAACTATGCTGAATAACTATGCTGAATAACAATGGCGGAGTTGGTTGTATGTGGTGTTTTAAGATTCTTATAAGTGCACCAGCAGACCCCCACGCGAACGGTCAAAAATTTCAATGACCTAAAATATTCACAGGGGTTAGGTTTATGGCAGTTTTATAAACCTCCACGACTGCTAAATGTGTTCATGGTACGAACGCAGTGACATACTGTACACTGAGTCAAATCACATCAACATGCACTCGTAAGACACTGCTCCGAGAAGTTAATAGTTTTTAACTCCACAGATACAAATTTCCTGTCTCGTCACCGCTCAGAAGATATTCCCCCCAAATGTCCCACGAAACGCTGGTGGCGCATGTTTGATGTGATGGGTACACGGTACTTGTGCCTGAATCGAGATCCCAAAAATTGACCTGACCGTTATTGAGAGCGAGTGCGAGCATGTGGCAGGAGCTGTCGAAATTCATGGCACAGGTCAGCTGCGGTGCATAGTTGGCCAAGCTGATTGGTTTTCCAAGTTGTCGGAGATCCCAGATTTTGACTTCACAGTCATATTTCAAAGTTGTGGCCATAACGTAGCCCTACCAAATAGCTTGTGAATCGTCCCCTGTGCGTGCACAAGTACTTACATTGAGACCGACTTTGGCGATACGAATGGGCATGTCTTGCTGGAATAACACTGTGTGGGTCTCCTGAAAGGGGAACCGTATTTGCGGGGCCAGAATGATGTAGCTTCTGTCAGCCTACTGAACGCATATCCCAAAGTCGTATCTGACCATCTTCCGAGGCGGACATGAGTGTATTGGAAAACGGTATGACTTGGCAGTTTGATATACATCCAGAGTGCCCCGCCTTTTTTCGAGACCACCTCGAAAATGTCGATCGCCGTCTTTCGCTGTTAAGATCCCACAGCGACAATCTGCCATCTTCACATCCAGTCACCAACATGTCTCCAGCCGAGTGAAAAGACAGTGCCGACACTGAAAAAGTGCTATATTCGATTGTTGTAGACCAGACATGCATTTATCGATTTTACCAGCACTGAAATGTGAAAATTTAGTCTTTCGGTCGCCAGTTTCGGCATGCCATATGTTCACGATGTGGTCCATTCCCCCGGTTCCAAAGAGTTTTCCACTAGGATGATATTCACAGCGCTGAATCGCTCCATCATGACCCGCGCCGACTAAGATGGGCTTGCTCAGTGACGTAATATTCCAGACCTTCCATTTGCCATCCGCGCTTGTAGACACAGCATTATGCTCAAGTTGACTAACTGAGATACTATCAGAATAAGGCAAGTAAATCAGTGCTTTAAATGATTCACAGGTAGTAACGTACTCAGTAACGGCATTTTCATGCGCTTGGATTTTCATCGTAACCGCCATGCCACCCTTCAGCATTTGTATAGGCTTTCGTCGGAACATAACAGCTTGTGGATGACATCCTTGATAGGTCGGCAGAGTAGAATCTTTGTTATTAGCTTGAGTTTGTTTTCCAAAATTGATGGTCACTGGTTTTGACCTTTTGAGCTCGTTGATTTGCACGTTGCGTTTACTAAGCTGTAATCTCAGTTCGTGGCTAAGTTTTCGGAGACCCTTTTGGCTGAGACTCAGTTTTCGGAATGATTCGGCCAACTCTTCATAATTTGCTGGACTCATTTCTTGCATTCTATCGCGCACATGCATGCATAAGTCTGAAGATGAATTGGTAAACCAAAAGATTCAACTCACTTTTCCAGTCGTTTTCGTAGTTCCTCGTTCTTAGCCTCGTATCGTTTTGAATTCAGAACCATGAAGCGCAGGTTCAAATGGCTTCGATTGATTTTTTTGGCCTCCCGACTGAGAACTAAAGCTATGTATTTTGACAAGATCACGTTTACAGTATGAGACAGGGCAAACGAATTTAGATCTAACGACGACGATCGAGTATTTTTAACATTTCTGTTTAAATGTCATTGGTGCGACGGTAGCGAAGTAAAGTTAGCCGAGAATGTGCACGAGGAAATAAATCTGAGTTCGTTTTTTGAGTCTGGCATAATTTTGCCATTATGTTATGGCCCAAGGATTTCAGTCTGTATCACGAAGTGAGCACTCGTGGAATTAAGGGGTAGTAAGTTTCTGGACGCACGTAGGAAAGATGTCACACAAGCAGTATGAAGTTTTTGGGTAGATGTTATATGTTTGCCCTATACCGACGAATAAAAGACAATGAGCAATCGTTGTCTTACTTAGCACGTCTCTGTGTCTTCTTGTAGTCATTTAGAAGCAGTGTATGACTTCTGAATAGATCCAAAAATTGCTTTGCCCCACGATAAGGTACGGTGCCATGGGGAATCGCTTGACATCTCTCTTCGTGATGTTGCCACCTATATTCATCGTTAAACCCGGCAATCAGTATATCAAGTGCTCTTACCATTCCTGATTGAGACACTGTGCCGTTTGTTCCATTTTATGATCTTTCAGATACTGTCTCACGCATTCGTGAGCATTACCCATTTGATCAAGATGAAGCTTCCTCTGATCAGTGCTGTCACCTGGCTTCCTCGATACGTGATGAACGGTCGACGGGCCAAAATTTAGGATGAACTTACCGGTGTTAATGATGGTATGACAGCTTTTCTCAGATGATAGTAGTCTTCGATCAATTTTTCGTCGTATTCTATCAGAGCAACAATATACGGAGCAACCATATAGAAACATGCAATTTTAGACTGGTTGTACCCGTCTGAACCAGTTCTGCAGGATCAATCAACTTGTATGTTTTAGGAGTATCAAGAGCCTCTGCGTTTGTGGATTCATCTGGAGATGGACAAATGTAAAAAAATTGCAATCCGTATTCATGGCATACTCACGCATGAAATGCATGCCCTGAACTTCTCCGACATGGAGAGGTTCGTCGGTCGGCCGGGCGCAGAGAAGATCTGCATATTTCATTTGCTTAAGCAGCAGGGAAGGTCTGTTTTCGAGGGCTCGAAGAGTTTCTTTATTCAGAGCCTCAGTTGCTTCTCTGTTCAAGCCAGTCTGCTGGTTGGGTGTTTTTTGTCCGATAGCATTGAGAGTTCCTTCACTGCCGGATTTTTCAAAAGTCGGCCGTCCGTTACATAATATCCTCGCGGTCAGCGCAGGAACACGTAAACTCTGGCCAGACGGAGTGGCAATTTTGAAACATGTTCGACGACCCTCCAACTTCTCACCCAGTGTATTTCTTCGGCTACAGTTGTCGTTGGCATTGATCAGCTTTTTGCAAAATAGATTTTGCGGGAAACGAAGCTGTTTCACGTCGAAACGTTTTGTTGCTCTTCCATTGGAACAAGCTGCGTTATCCTCTGCATTTGTCGTTGATTGATCAAGGCGCAGGACCTGAGCCGCAACTTCGCTGGGGTACTGCCTAAAGAAGCTTTCCGTTACCCATTTCAGTGCAAGCCGATTCTACTGGCAGCTGTATGCTTATTCTTCGATCACCAAGAATTTTAATTAATTAATTGGTACCAAACAGATTTCAAAGATATATTTGATTAAATAACAAATCAGTAATCAGTGTGGATGCTGACCGTCGACGGAGTTATGGAGGTTTTAGGTTTCACTGCCTACTCCTATTCTGTGAGCCTATTGGTCCTGACCTCCAACGGATGTTTGAGGTTTAAACTGGGCCTTAACCGTCGACGGAGGTTTGAGGTTCGAGGTTTGCCCACTCTTGCGCTGTGGGAGTCCTGACCATAGATTTTTATACCTTCTCTGTGTACTTTAGACAAACCAAGCCCAGCCAACGGTTTCTTCTAAACAAATTCTGGAAAAAAACCTCTTTTCTTTTCTCACGGAAAATTTCGCGGAAAACTCGGACCCAGCGAGACTGCTTGGAAAAAAGCGAACAAAACGTGGTTTGCGGGGACAAAATGCCCGTACGTCCGAGCGTGACAGGCATATCGGAATGTGTGGCAAACACACGCTTTCCGGGGATATTTCAGGTTGAACTTACTCACTCGTAGATGGGGTCAGCACCGCTCACTGACTTCCCACAAACACCGTAAGGTACTATCGTGTCATCGGAACTTGCGGCATCTTTATTATGAGTTTCTTGATTGATTAGCTCCTGAAATATGTTCTCCTCCAGATCAGCGACTGACTGAAACATCTCCGCTCTTTTATTCCGGTGGTTTATACTACAGGTTGGTTGAATGACGGTCACGCCTGTACTGCTTTTCGGGTACTGGGTTTCATCACCAGCGCACAGCTGTTCAAGATATTCACAAAATTGCTTGTTTGTTTCCGAACTTTGGTCCCCGATGTCGGCATCGTTACCTTTGGTCCCTTGTTCAATCAAGTTTTGATCATACTGATATCGATAGTCATAATTCGAATCAACTTTATCACCATCTGATCTGGATTTTTGATTATCAGAAACCTCGAGAAATATTTCCGATGGTATATTATATATCCTGCGTTCATAATCCTGCTGTTTGGCGATAGTCGGGACAACTTTTAGCACCTTTAAGACATTGTGCTTCTTCTTTGCATCCTTCACAACGTTTTCACAAGTACGGGATGTAGATTTAGTGAAAATGTCCTGGAGGTCGGTCACAGGTATGGGCGGTTTTGCTGGGATGAATTCTCGATAGCTTGAATGCCATTTCCGGTGTTCGGAGTCGAGTTCTGCTTCATCGCGATTTTGTTCAAATGTATGGAAATCATCATTGCGACCGGGGGCATCTGCAAAATACGACATCTATTTTTTCAAACTGTTCAGCTTGGTTAATTCTATTGCTGCCGGCATTCTTGATCTGGAAGCTCATTCCCTGACAACATGGAAAGCCAGCTCAAAAAATTCCGAATTTTTCAACGGTTCTGTGCCCTGTAACGGAGAACCTCATGATTCACGCTGTGAAGCTGGAATTGGATGTAGCAGGAGGTATGATGGAGGAAGATCGCATAACATATCTTCAGGCGAGCTGACACGTATGCCACTCAACTGGAACGAGAACAGAAGTATTGCGAGCGTAATCATTCCGGGGGCATCTAATTCACGTGGAGAGTAACGCCAATGATGCGCTTAGGCCCTCCCCTTACCGGAGCGTGAATTCAATCGATTTCCAGTCACTCATAGGGGCGTATTATAGGGGTGATTGGTTGGCGGCAGTTAATTTCTCATGGCCTCTCTCAGGCCTGGGTCGAGCGCGGCTCGCCTCGACATTTGAGGGGGGGGGGG